>PVKS010006412.1:0-78620 GCA_004027875.1 Aplodontia rufa
GCCATATCCCTCCCCACTCTTGCTTGCCAAGCTGGGAGCATCTGCTGCCCTGGAAGCCCCCAGCAGGCGGGAGCAGGGGGACCTGGTGCTGAAGGGAATGTGGCCCTTCCCAATGTGGGAATTTCCAGACTCTTGCAACACTCACACCTAGGATGTCTACCACAGAACTGGGTCAGGTGCCTGTCCTAAACAGGTAGAGGACCTGCTGATACTGGGTCTGAGGTAGGCATCAATAAACACAGTTCCTCTCACTGCTTCCAGGGTCTCAATCTGGTCATAAGGTATATCAGTTCTGCACTCACCACCAGGGTACCACTGACATCATCCATGTGTACCTCCCCGACTCTTCACCCCCAGTGTTATGGCATGGGTCTGGAATATTCCCCCAAAGTCTCATGTGTTGAAGTCTTAGTTCATAATGCAGTGATGTTCTGAGGTGGGACTTTGGGGGAGTGATTGGATCATGAAGGCTCTAACCTCATCAGGGGATTAATAATTTGATAGCATAATTGAGAGATGATGGAAACAGTAGGAGATGGGATCTAGTTGAAGGAGTGGGTTGTGGCCTTGGGAATTATACCTTGTCCCTGGCCCCTTCCTCCCTCAATTGTGAGTGCTCTCTCTATCTCCCCCTCCTTTTCTCGCTCACTTCCAGGCTGCCATTAGAAGAGCAATTTTCCTCTATCACACCCTTCCACCATGATATTCTGCCTTGCCTCAAGCCCAAAGCAATGGAGGCAGCCAATCATAGACTGAAACCTCTGAAACCATGAGCCAAAATAAATCTTTCCTCCTCTTAAGTCTTTTTTTCCTCAGATATTTTGCCCCAGCAGTGAAAAAGGTGACTAATATAACCAGGTATCAGTATAGTACTCCTGTGCCCCTTGTCCTCTATAGAGGTCATTAAATAGTATCCACCTTCCCTCAGAAGCTTCTTAAGCCGAAACCTTCGCCCTAAGGACTGAAACTCTTAGATGGACATTGACATTTCAAATGTGCAGTTGTCCCAAGTTTTTGTGTCTTTCCCAGTGTTTACATACAGCCTGGCCTGAGGACCAAAAGAGGCCTGGGTTCTGGGGTGTAGGTTCCAGATCCCCAGAATAAGGTTCAAATGATACTGTGGAGTAGGACAAGCCCAGTTCAGCAGCTGAGGGCAGAGGAATGACCGGAGGAATAGCCAAGGGTCCCAGAGAGCCCTTCCAGTCCCAAGCCTTGGGGTCCCAGAGAAGGGTCACAACTCCTGTCATCACCTCAGGATGTGGGCATTGTGTCTATACCTGGACTCACCACCTTCCTCTCGTTCCTCCAGGTCCTCCACAGACCAGGGAGGAGCAGAAGCGTGTCATCCCTTTTGCTCTCAAGGCAGCTGTTTTCTACCCTGGCTTTTTGTCCAGCCAGGTTTCCACCTCCAGCAAAGCCCTTACTGTTTGCCTCCTTTCTCTTGGGGATCCTAATGTAGGTTCTAAGCCCTGAAGCAAGAAAGGATGACCCAATATCTACAGGACGTAATGTCTCTCCGAGGCTGCTCTACCTCTGCAGGTTCAAGTTCAAAGAGATAAGGGCTTTGGGCCTATCCTAGGAAGTTCCTCCTGAGGAAAGAAGGGCAAGTGGCTTGATGGACCTATGGACACATCTGACACAAATATGAAGGGCCTCATGATAGCATAAATACAGAGAAGAGGACAACAAAGTTCTTGTGTGGGAGAGAGAGATCTTGGGTTTTTAGGAAAGCATGCAGCAAAGCCCCCTTCTTCTTTTCCTTCTCCCTGCTTTTTCTGTACACTGTGCCAAGCCAGAGAGTCTCCTCCCTTAGGAGAGGCAGGGGGACATCTCTCTAGCTTCCTTTTCTCCAGACCACCTTTGTTCCCTCCTACCAGCTCTACGCCCATCTGGAGTGTAGGCTGGGGAGCATATTTGGCCCAGGTAGCTTTCTCAGTCCCACCTTCACCAAATGCTTGGACAGCTTACAGATTCTTTGGCTCTATTCTGAGATTCTATTTAAGATGGTCTAGGGCACTGGCTCTAATTCTGTATGTTTAACTAGCTCCCCAGGTAATTGTGAAGTGCAGCCAAATTAAGAAGTACCAATATGATTCTGTTATCATCTGTGTGTCTCCCACCCCATCTAGGCCCATGCTACCCTGCCATTTTAGAAAACTTCACAGATAGCCTGCTCACTACTTCCTTGGTTACTTCCACAGAAGCAGTGGAGGGAGATGAGGAGATAGAAATTAAAAACTTCATGGTGTCAGGATCTTTCTTCAGAGCAGGTGAAAAAAAAAGATCCGGGAAATCTTATCTCCTTGTTTTCACCCAACCATGTTCCAGGAATGCCCACCTCTTTCCAACAAGGACACTTCTGCTGGAAAACCTAAGACTCATGGGCTCAATTATTTCTCATTTAGGTCATTCAAATCCCAGCCCCTCTCCTCTGTGAACCTAGAGGTAAAAAAATCTACCTCCTCAATTCTATTCCAATAGGATCCCCATTTCCAACCCCCTCTGTATCCCATCCTTTCCCAAAGCAATACCCCTATTGTGGGTCCAATATTTTTGTCACTACTATGTCCCAGACCACCTCTGTCCTGACTACATCTGTCCCAGTCCTTATCCCCTATCCCTGTCCCTTCATAAGCCATCCTTTCAGAAAATAGTGATAAGACTGTGGGTGAGGAGCCTGCTGGAGGTTTAGCACACTGGAAACCAGATGGACTTTCCAGTTCTGACCCAGGGGGTCACACCTCTAAGGTCTTGATCCAGTTTTAAACATAGATTCTAAATTATGACCCAATAATTCTCACATATCATACACCAGGATAAGTTCCAAGTGGATAAATGATTTTTAATGTTAAAAACTGAACTACAGGAGTGACAGTACAAAATGGCAGAGTAAGAAGCTCCAGGGATTTGTCCCTCCGGGAAAGCAACTGCTGAGATGGAAAGAGTGATTGACATCAACTATCTCAGAACTCTGGTACCTGATTGGACATTTGTAACAGCCAGCAGGGGTGCTTGATGAAGGGGGAAGCTGGTGGTCTTTCATAAGGGAGCATAATGAATGAACTACTTCCTAGCCGGCACTGTGGGAATAACATCCCACACTCATAGAGTGGCTGGCTAGCAGCAGGGTGGGCAATGGGAACCTCATCCCCCCAAAATTTGGGGTTGTATATTTTGGTCAGTATAATAGGTTCGGAAGAGACAATTTTGCCTTATTTCAGCCTTCTTGGGGTGTAGCAGCCTCCCCAGTAACATATACCAAATGATTTAAAGGGCTAGAAACTTTTTTAGTATGTTGCAAGGGCATGGTGAGAAGCCCTTCTCAGATCACTAACTGACCAGAGATTCAAAACAGTAACTTCAGTGACTCCTCCCATCAAAGAATGCACATCTTACAAAATAAGTTAGGAAAAATCAGAAATGGAAGGCATAGTTCTCAACTAGTAAATATCAGCAACATCTAAGGAGTGGAAGAATTGAATTTCCAAAGATCACCCTACATTATAATACTCGTATTATCCAGTTCTTACAAAACGTTACAAACCACACAAAGCAATAGGGAAGTATGGCCCATTCACAGGGGAAAATAATTTGCTAGAAAGCATCTCTGAGGAAGCCCAAACATTAGAGATACTAAATGAAAACTTTAACTGTCTTAAATAAGTTCAAACCAAGCATAATGGTGCATGCCTATAATCCTAGCAGCTCAGGAGACTGAGGCAGGAGGATCACAAGTTCAAAGCCAGCCTCAGCAATTTAGGAAGGCCCTGAGCAATTTAGTAAGACCCTGTCTCAAAATTAAAAAAAAAAAATTTAAATGGGCTGGGGAGGGTCTAGAGCAGTGACTCAGTGGTTATGGCACTTGCCTGGCAAGTACGAGGATGTGGATTTGAATCCCAGCAACACGTACACAAGGAAGTGTCAGAGCAAAAAAAGCCAAATGAAAAACTAAATAAAATTTATTCTCCCTTTCTCTAACTGTCCTTTGCTCTTTAAAAAAACAAAACAATGGGGCTGGAGTGGCAGCTCTGTGGTTACAGCGCTTGCCCAGCATGCACAAGTACACAGGTTCAAACCCCAGCACCCATGCACACAACTAAGTGTCAAAGCAACGAAGGCCATGTGAAAAACTCAATAAGAATTGATTCTTTCTGTCTCTCCCTCTCTCTCTCTGTCTCTCACTGTCCTTCTTTCTTTAAAAACAAAAAACAAAAAAACAAGGGGCTGGAGCAGTGGCTCAGTGGTTATAGCACTTACCCAGCACACGCAACTACACAGGTTCAAACCCCAAAACCCACATACACAGCTATCCGAGCAACAAAAGCCATGTGAAAAAACTAAATAAAAATTGATTTTCTCTGTCTCTCCATCTCTCACTGTCCCTCTCTCTTTAAAAAAAAAATGGGCTGGGGATGTAAGTGACCCTGGGTTCAATTCCTAATAAATATTAATAATAATAATAATAATAATAATAATAATAATTTCAAGTAGCTGAAGGATACCTTAAGCAAAGAACTAAAGGAAATTTGGAAAACAGTGTATAAAAATCTTAGACAATCAATAAGGAAATAAAAATTATTAAAAAGGACCCAAACAGAAATTTCAAACCTGAAAATACAATAATTGAAGTGAAAAATTCACAAGGGGCATTAAAAAGACAAAAGAAAAGATCAGTATACCTAAAGATAAGAAAACTGAAACAAGGCTGGAGCAGTGACTCAGAGGTTACGGCTCTTGCCTGGCATGCACAAGGACACAGATTCGAACCCCAGCACCATGTACACAACTAACTGTCAGAGCAATGAAAACCACATGAAAAACTAAATAAAACTGATTCTGTCTTTCACTGTCCCTCTCTTTGCTAAAAAACAAAAAAAAAAAAAAAAGAAAAAAAACACAAAAAAACTGAAATGATCATTCTGGGAAGTAGAAAGAAAAAAAGATGAAGAAAAATTAAAGGAGCCTGAGCAACACCTCAATATAGGAGGCCCACAAGGGGGATAAAAACAGGTTGGGAAAAGTTTTTGAAGGAATAATGTCTGAAAACATCCCAAATCTGAGGAAAAAAATAAACATACATATCCAGTAAGCTCACGAACTCCAAGCAGATCAAACTCAAAGAGATCCACACACGACGTATTAGCATCAAACCCCAAAAATCAAAGAAGAATTCTGAAAGCAAGAGAGAAGTGACTCATTATGTACAAGGGGTTATCAGTAATTTTTTTTCAGCACAGGGGATTGAACCCAGGGATCTATCTCACACCTACGAGGCAAGCACTCTTCACTGAACTACATCCTCAGCCCAATTTTTAGTAGGTCTAACAGCTGATTTCAGGAACCATGGAGACCATGGTTGGTATTAAAATGAAAATAAGCTGTGATGTTAATTATAATTACCAAAGCAATCCCCAGTAACAAAAAAAGAAAGAAAGAAAAGACACAACGAACCTGAAAGGAAAAGGACAGAAAAAGGGGGCTGGAGCGGTGGCTCAGTGGTTGCAGCACTTGCTTGGCATGCACAAGGATGCAGGTTCGAATCCCAGCACCACTCATACAGCGAAGGTAATGGGATCATGTATTCAAAGTCCTGAAAGAAAGAAAAAAAATGTCAAGCAGCTCATTTCCATTAAAGCTATCCTTCAAGAATTAAGGAAAAATAAACCAAATGAGCAAGTTTATTACCAGTAGTCTTGGCCATAAGAAATGCTAAAGGGAGATCATCATGTTGAAACAAAAGGACAATAAATGGTAATTCACAGCCATGCAAAGAAAAAAAGATCTCTGATAAAAGTAACTACATAAGGGGCTAGAAGGGTGGCTTGGCAGTTATGGCGCTTGCCTAGCATATGTGAGTTCGAGAATTTGAACCTCAGCACCACATACACAACGAAGTGTCCGAGGAATGAAAATCACATGAAAAACTAAATAAAAATTGCTTCTCCCTTTCTCTCTCTCTCTCTCACTGTCTCCTCTTTCTTTATTTTTTTTAAAAAGTAACTACATAAGTGAATAAAAGTGAGTTTTATTGCATCTTTGATTTGTAATTACTCTTTTTTTCCTACATAATTTAAAAGACAAATGCAAAAAAAGGAGAAGGGACTAAGATGTATTGGAGCAGAATGCTTATATACTATTGAAACTAAGTTGGTATTATTAAAATGAAAATAAACTGTGATGTTAATTATAATTACCAAGGCAATCATTTAAAAAAAAGTACAAAATATACAGAAAAGAAAAGCAGAAGGGAATAACAATGATATACTACACAAAGATTAAATGCCAACAAAAGCAGTAATGGAGGAATTAAGGAACAAAAAACAAATCAGATGTCCAGAAAATAATTAACTAAATGACAGAAATAAATCCTTCTTTATAAGTAATTAAATCAATTAAATCCTCCAATTAAAAGGCATTTATTGCCAAAGTGTAATTCATCTATATGCCATCTATGAGACTCACTTTAGATATAAAGACACAAAGAAGCCTGGTGCCATGGCACAGACCTGTAATCCCAGCAACCTGGGACACTGAGGCAGGAGGAATCAAAACCAGCCTCAGCAACTTAGCAAGGCCCTAAGCAACTTGGTGAGACTCTGTCTCAAAAACAAAATAAAGTAAAAAGGTCTGGGGATGTGGCTCAGTGGTAAAGTGCTTCCGAGTTCAATCCCCAGTAACAAAAAAAGAAAGAAAGAAAGAAAAAAGACACAAAGAACCTGAAAGGAAAAGGACAGAAAAAGGGGGCTGGAGCGGTGGCTCAGTGGTTGCAGCACTTGCTTGGCACGCACAAGGATGCAGGTTCGAATCCCAGCACCACTCATACAGCGGAGTGTCCAAGTAACGACAGTCACGTAAAAAGCTGAATGAAGTTGATTCTTTCTCTCTCTCTCTCTCTCTCTCTCTCTCACTATCCCTCTTTCACTTTAGGGGAAAAAAAAGAAAAAGAAAAAGAGAATGGGAAAAAAGTACTTAGTGACCAAAAAGTTTACAAGAGACAAAGAAGGACATTATAAATCAATTAAAGGTCTGATACAGCAAGAAAAAAAATAGAGCCGAGTAACACTACAAGCAAAAATGGACAGAATTGAAATGAGAAATCAGCACGTCTACAATAAAAGCTGTAGAACCATTTCCAATAGTGCATAAAACAACCAGATAAAAGATCAACAAGAAAACAGAACTTGAACAACACTGTAAACCAACGAGACCTAACAGATGTTAACAGAAGACTCTGCCCAACAAGAAAGACTCTTTCTTCTCAAGCAAACATGAACCATTCTCCAGAACAGATCACATGTTAGACCACAAAACAAGTCTTAACAAAGTTTAAGATTGAAATCACACTATTATTTCCAATCTCCATGGAAAGAAATTAGATGTTCTTGCAGATGTAAAACTAGAAAACTCAGAAATGCTGAAATTACACAACATGCTTTCAAACAACTGAAGAGTCAATGAAGACATCACAAGGGAAATTAGAAAACAACTTGAGGCAAATGAAAACATAATACGCCAAGACTTATATGATATACGGAAAGCAGAGCTCAGAGAGAAATTTATGGTTGTAAATGCTTGTATTAAAGAAGAAAGATCTCTAGAGAAATATAGCTCAGCAGTAGAGTGGTTGTCTCGCACGCACAAGGCCCTGGATTCAGTTCCCAGAAGATCTCAAATCAACGATGATACATGTTAAGGAACCAGAAAAAGGTAGGGCAAACTAAACCCAAAGATAACAAGATAAAGAAGGAAATAGTACCGATTAAAGTGGAGATAAATTAAAAAGAATAGCAAAATAACAGAACTCGGAGCAATGGTGCACACCTGTAACCCTAGTGACTAGGGAGGCCTAGGCAGGAGGGTCATAAGTTTAAGGCCAGACTCGGCAGCGTAGCAAGTCCTTGCTCAAAATTTTAAAAAATAAAAAGGGTTGGGATGTAGCTCAGTGGTACGGTGCCCCTAGGTTCAATCCCTAGTACCACAAATAATAACAGTTATAACGGTAATAACAAATAAATAAAAGAAAAATCAACAAAATCAGAAGCTGGCTCTTTGAAAATAACATCAAAATTGACATACATTTAGTTAGATCAACAAATAGGAAAAAAACCTCTAATTATTGAAATCGGAAATGAGGGGCTGGAGTGGTGGCTCAGTGGTTATTGCACTTGCTGGGCATGTGCCAGTACATGGGTTTGAACCCTAGCACCACATACACAATGAAGTGTCAGAGCAATGAGAGTCACATGAAAAACTAAATAAAAATTGCTTCTGTCAGGGGCTGGAACAGTGGCTCAGTGATTATGGCGCTTGCCTGGCATGGGCGAGTACATGGGTTCAAACCCCAGCACCCAGGTACACAACTAAATGTCAGAGCAACGAAAACCGTGTGAAAAACTCAATAAAAATTGATTCTCTCTCTCTCTCTCTCTCTCACTGTACTTCTATCTTTAAAAAAATTGCTTCTTTCTCTCCCTCTCTCTGTCCCTCTAAAAAAAAAATTAGAAATGAAAATGAGACCTTCCTTTTGTCATAATAAAAAGGATCATAATACTATGAACAACTGTATTCCAACAAATTAGAGAGCCTAGATGAAATGCATAAATTCCAAAAACACATAAACTGCCAAAACTGAAGAAAACAGAAAATCTGAACATATCTATAACAAACAAGGAGATTGAATCAGTAATAAAAAAAAATCTCAATAAAGTAAAGCTCAGGACCAATGGCTTCACTCATGAAATCTACCAAACATTTCAAGAAGAATTAATATCAATCTTTCTCAGACTATTCCAAAAAATTGAAGAAGAGCTAACATTTCCTAACACATTTTACAGGGTCAGCATTATCTGATACTAAAGCTCTACAAAGACATCACAGTAAAACTATGGACCAATATCCCTTGCAAATACAAACACAAAAATCCTCAACAAATATTAGAAAAGCAAATTCAGTAGCATATCAAAATGATTATACACCATGATCAGGTGGCATTTATTCCCAGAATGCCGTAGTGACTTAATATATAAGAATCATCCACTTTAATATATCACTTTAATAGAATAATGCAAAATATATATGATCCTCTCACTTGATGCAGAAAAAAGCATTTGACAAAACCCAATACCTTTCCATGATTTAAAAAAATACTCTCAATAAACTAGGAATAGAGGACAACATTTGAAACATGATAAAGACCATAAATGAAAAATCCACAGCTAACATCATACTCAACAGAGAAAGCCAGGCACAGCGGGACATGCCTATAATCCCAGCAACTCTGAAGGCTGAGGCAGGAAGATCAGAAGTTCAAAACCAGCCTCAGCGATTTAGTGAAGCCTTAAGCAACTTCATGAGATCCTGTCTCAAAAAAAAAAAAAAATGACTAGGGATGTGGGTCAGTGGTCAAGCACCTCTAGGTTCAATCCTCAGTAACAAAAAAAGGGCAGGAGGGGGTTGATACCCCCCCAAGATCAAAAACAAGACAATGATGCCCACTTTCACCACTTCTATTTAGGTTCTAGCTAAATCAATAGGCAAGAAAAAGAAATAAAAGGCATTCATATTGGAAAAGAGTACATTTGTCTCCATTCACATATGATATGTACCAAAGAAACCTCAAGCAGGGCATGGTGGCATGCACCTGTAATCCAACTGGCTTAGGAGGCTAAGGCAGAAGGATTTCAAGTCCAAAGCCAGCCTCAGCAACTTAGTGAGACCCTGTCTCAAAAATTTTCTTTAAAAAAGTAAAAAGGGGGCTAGAGCGGTGGCTCAGCAGTTACTGCGCTTGCCCAGCATGCACAAGTACAAGGGTTCAAACCCCAGCACTCACATACACAACTAAGTGTAAGAGCAACGAAAGTCATGTGAAAAGCTCAATAAAAATTGATTCTGCCTCTCTCTCTCTCTCTCTCATTGTCCTTCTCTCTTAAAATAAAAAAAAGTAAAAGGGCTGGGGATGTGGTTCAGTGGTTAAGCAACCCTGTGTTCTATACCTGATACAAAAGAAAAGAAACCTCAAAAAAAAAACCTGTTACAACCAATAAATTAATTCAACAATATTTCAGGATATAAACCAATACACAAAAATCAGTTGGATGCCTATATGCTAGCAATAAATAATCCTAAAAGGAAATTAAGAAAATAATTCCAAGGACTGGAGAGGTGCTCTGCAGTTATGCTGTTTGCCTGTCATGCACGAGGACACGAGCTCAGACCCCAGCACCACGTACACAACTAAGTGTCAGAGCAATGAAAGCCACATGAAAAACTAAATAAAATTGATTATTTCTCTCTCTCTTGGGAAAAAAAAAAAGTAAAACCCATCCTAAAATTCATGTGGAATTTCAAGGAACCCCAAAATAACCAAAACAATCTTTAAAATGAACAATGTTGGTGAAGTAGCATTTCCAGGTTTCAAAACTTACTACAAAGCTACAATAATCAACCCAGTAATGGCACTGACATAAGGACAGATACACAGATCAATACAATAGATCAGAGAACCCAGGAATAAACCCTCACACACATGGTCAGTTATTTTCAACAAGGGTACCAAAACCACTTAATGGGGAAAGGACTGTCTTTTCTGTGTGGACTAGGACCAGAAAACTGGATATCCATATGCTGAAGCCAGGAGCAGAGGTACGCAACTCTAAGCCCAGCAACTAGGGAGGCTGAGGCAGGAATGCAAGTTTGAGGCCAGCCACAGCAAATTAGCAACTTAGCAAGACCCTGTCTCAAAATAAAATTTTAAAAGGGAAGGGGCTGCTGGTGATGTAGTAGTGTTTACCTAGCATACACAAAGCCCTGGATTCAATCCTTTGTATGTACACACATGCACATGCACACACACACACACACACACACACACACAGAAGTTGGACCCTTACCTTACTTATGCTATGCACAAAAAAATTCACTCAATATGGTCAAAGATCTAAATATAAGAACTGAAACTATAAAATCCTTAAAATAAAACACTATGAGCATTGATTTGGTGATGATTTCTTAAATATAACATGACAAACACAGGCAATGAGGGGAGTAGAAATTGTACTTTATTAAAATTTTTAAATTTTGTCCATCAAAAGACACTGTCAACCAAATGAAAAAACAATCCATAGAATGGAGGTTATATTTGCAAATCATGTGTGTGATAAGGGTGTATCAGCAGATTTGCTGGAAGGAGAGAGAGTGTGGAGTCTGGAGCACAGCGAGGAAGCCACCCTAGTGCCCAGGGGAGCAGCAGCAAGGCTTGCTCCAAGGCAGCATTTGGAAATAGAAGAGACCCTCATGGATTCCAACAATATTGAGGGGGTCAAATCAGGCAGTTTGGGACTGATTGGCTTGTTTTTTTAATTCAAGCATACTAGCGAGGCTGGGCGCCAGGAGAGGCCCCAGGCCAGATTTCAGGAAGGAAAAGGAGGGGTGATGAGGGAAGTGAAAGTGTTGGACTGCATAAATAGGCAGCAGGCCAGTCCCGGCCCACATAGAGACCCCCAACTACCAGCTGCCCATCTTGCCTACAGCCCTGACCTCATTCTCATCCTCAACCACAGCCATGGCTCAGAGGCTGGCTCTGAGCCTCCTTATCCTGGTCCTGGCCCTCTGCATCCCCGGGACCCAAGGTACCAAGGAGGGAGGAGTCTTAGCTGGGGGTAAGGGGCTAGAGAGATGTGGGTAAGAGCTTATAAGCAGCCCCTGGCTCCCTGTGACCCCTCCTCAGGCAGCGATGGAGGGGCTCAGGACTGCTGCCTGAAGTACAGCCAGAGGAAGATTCCCTACAAGGTTGTCCGCAGCTATCGGAAGCAGGAACCGAGCTTAGGCTGCCCCATCCCAGCCATCCTGTGAGTGGGCACAAGGGAGTGGGTACAGGCTGCTGGCTGAGTGGGGAGATATGGTGGGCAAAATTGAAAAGGCCCACTAACCTCCAACCCCCAGGTTCTCACCTCAGAAGCGCTCGCAGCCAGAGCTGTGCGCAGACCCCAAGGAGGCCTGGGTGCAGCAGTTGATGAAGCGCCTAGACAAGCCACCAGCCCCACGGAGAGATGACCAGGGCTGTGGAAAGGACAAGCGGACCCTCAAGACTGGAAAGAAGAGAAAGAGCTCCAAAGGCTGCAAGAGGTGAGGAAGCAGAAAGGATGGGGAAGGGGGAAGGGAACTTTGGTCAGCTACTCACACGTCTCTTCTGCCCTCCCAGGACTGAACAGCCAAAGACCCCGAAAAGGCTAGTCCAGTGACCGGCTTGGAGATCAGGAGGCACCCACCAGCTTCACCAGGGCTTGAAGCCCCGACCCAAGGGGCAAAAAGGGGGCTAATAAGAGAGGAAGGACTCAGGGCCCCAGAGCAGCCACCCCATGCTGGCCTGTCACACCCCTTCTGCTGCTTCTATCATCCCATTCTGCATTCCCTTTCCTACTTTGGTTTTGCTGCCCATGCTGGGCCAGGCCCACAGAGACAAAGGAAGGAGACAGCGGGACTGTCCCCTCTGAGAGGGTACCAACGATCCAAGACCTGACCCTGCTCCCCATTGCACCTTACCTCTTCCTTTCAAATGTGATTTACACCTAACTGAATAAAAAGCTGTTGCATCCTTCCACCCAAATACCTGTTCTGGTGTGTTTGTGTCACTACAGGGTGGGGGGTCACATAGTCCAGAGTCCCAGCCAAGAGCTCATATGGTGAATTCTATGTTCCCATCCACCTCAACAGTTCCCTGGCCTTCCAGGTGCCCAGACCTCTGGACAGTTGAAGGGAGGCTGATGGGCAGGTTGGACCCTGGTGTCTGAGGAATTTCTGCCCATGGATGTTCTGCCAGTATACCTAGAGCACATGTGCACATGCGCACACACACACACACACACACGCATGGGTCTGCAGGCCTCTGGGACACTGCAGAGATTCCCTTTCCTGGTTTTCTTCAGCACTCTCTTACTCTAGCAGTGACATCCTCATCTTTCCCCAAATCTACCAAGGCCCTTTCTTTGGAGCCTACTGAATGAAAACCTCCAAGAACTCTAGAGGGCCCCTGGAGCAATACTGTGGTCCAGGCCCATTGATAACACAGGCAAACACAAGTTCTACTAAAACCTACCTTAGATATATTCCAGCCATAGAAGAAACCCCAAAGATATAAGAGGACTCCTTCTTCCCTGTTCAATGAAGGCCCCCAGGCCTGTCTCTTTGTTTAATGGGATTAGTCCTGTCTGAGCTATTTGACTCCCTCGGCTTTTTTCTGGTTGGGAGTGCCTCCTCCCCTCTGGTTTTCCTCCTTTCTCCTCTGATCAGGAGCCAGGCTACTAGAGTTCCTTTGACTTCTTAAAACCAGGGAACAAGATTCCTAGGCATTCTGGAAGCACAGTATCAGAGTAAATCTGTCATAGTCTTCAAAAAGACTCCATCTGAAAACAAAAACAAACAAAAAGAAGCTACCTGGCTCTCTACCTTTCCCTGCTCAGAGCAGTGACCCTCCTGTTCCCCCTCATTCCCAGTCAGGGAGAGGGAAGACTTTCAGATGGGGCCCAGCAATGAGAGCAAAAAGAGGACAGTTCCTGGCGGAAGCCAAGGAAGGCAGAGACCTGAGAGGCTCCTTTCCTTGGAGCCCGGCTATGCCACAGCGCTTATACCCTAAAACCATTAGGGTATCTGCTCTCACTCTTCTTGGGGCTGGTGAAGACAGGGCCTGCTCCCTACCTCGCCTTGTGCATCAGGTGCTATCTTAGCCCACAAATTCAGATGTGCAAGAAATATTGCATTTTTAAATGTTTTTAAGTGAACTTAATTGCTACTCCAAGCCCCTGCATTGTAGGGCTAGTTTAAAAAAAAAAATTGACATCAGGCACAGGCACTTTTAGGGAATCACATCTGCCAAAGGCTATGTAGAGATCATAAAAACATCAAGTCCTGGGGCTGGAGCGGTGGCCCAGCATGCGCATGTATGGGTTCAAACCCTAGCACCCATTGCACAACTAGGTGTCAGAGCAACGAAAGCCTTATGAAAAACTCAATAAAAATCGATTCATCCTCTCTCTCTCTCTCTCTCTCTCACTGTCCTTCTCTCTTTAAAAATAAAAAAAATAAAATAAAAACATCAAGTCCTGGGGGAGAAACCACCCCCAGCACCATCCCATCATTAGACATCACCAGTGAATACTCTGACCACCATGGTCCCAGCAGTTACGTCTCTTCAGGTCTGTGCCAAATTTAAGATGTAAGAATTGTGATTTTTTTTTTTTTAAAGAGAGAGGGTCAGTGATAGAAAAAGGAGAGAGAGTGAGAGAGAAACAATTTTTATTTAGTTTTTCATGTGGCTTTCATTGCTCCGAGACTTCATTGTGTACATGGTGCTGGGGTTCAAACTCGTGTACTTGCGCATGCCAGGCAAGCACTGTAACCACTGAGCTACCACTCCAGCCCCAGGAATTGTGATTTTTGAGAGCCTGTGGGCTTGGACCTGGCCTCTCCTCCATGCCCTCCAAAGCCATCTACTCAGAGTCACTTGCTCTATCATAGCCAGGGACTAGAGCCCTGTGTCTACACTAGCTGGAACTACACACCAATCCCCTCCACAGTTATAAAGAATTCTCTCTCCCTCCCCCTAGTCCTCCAGTGCACAACCTCTTCTGGGTTTACTTTAGACTTTCACAAAAGGCAGAAGGGCCTTTGACATAGGATGCCTCTTCTCTCAGCCCTGCCAAAAACCCTCACCTGCTCTAAAGGGAGAGGGAAAACTTCAGCAGAACAAACAAAACCTGATAGCTCACTGAATGATCCCACAACGCTTGCCTGCCTGGAATTGTCCTCAAGCCTGCGTGCAATCTGTCACCTATTTCATCAGAGAACAAATGGTCACCCTCCTTTTCTGCTTTCATCATTGTCCTTTCTTCTTTCTATAAAATACATATTTCAACAATATCAAATCATACATACTCATAGTTTTTGTTGTTTTTTTGTTTTTGTTTTTAAAGAGAGAGAGAGAGAGCGAATCAGTTTTATTTAGTTTTCCATCTTGTTTTCGTTCTCAGACACCTCATTGTGTATGTGGTGCTCGGGTTTGAACCTGTGTCCTCATGCATACCAGGCAAGCACTGTAACCACTGAGTCACCGCTTCAGCCCCCATATTCATAATTTTTAAAAAATATGAAAAAGTACCAGAATCTTATTCTGAACAACACCATTTCCTACAACTTTTAACTTGTAAGCTATTTCTTTTAGGACTTAATACCATATAACAAAAATATTTTACTTATATCAGTTTTCTTTTCTTTTTTTTTTTTTTTTTTTGGTACTGAGTATTGAACCCAGGACCTCATGCATGAGCACTCTACAACTGAGCTACATTACCAGCTCAGTTTTATTTATATTTTCATCTGGTTTCAGTTTTTCCAACTCTTAATTCTGTACACGGTGCTGGGGGTTCGAACCCAGGTTTTCATGCATGCCAGGAAAGTGCTCTACCCCTGAGCCACCACTCCAGCCCCATTACCAGAACTGTTTATTTAATTTTGAGACCATGTTTCCCTAAGTTGCTGACACTTAGAACTCCCATACTCCTGCCTTAGCCTACCTTACTCAACGTTTATTCCTATTTCTTGATCTATCTGTTTCAAATATTACCAGTTGACTTCCTACTGCAAAAAATAATGATTTGGTTCTCTTAGCAAGCCTCCTTTCCTGTCACTAGATACTCTAAATACAACTATCATGACCACTGCACTTACCTCATGACTAGTTTGCATTATTATGCCTTTTGTGTATATTGTTCAGTGAGTATACCATGCATACTTCTTTGACACTCAGGGGTTTTTTTATTTCCTTAAAGGTTCTAATAGCTCTTCCCTTTTCAAAAAATATTTCCCATCATGTCATTATCATAGCTTTCCAAATGCTTCATCATATGAGGTAAATTAAAGACCTAATGTTTAAATACACGTAACAGGGCTGGGGCTGTAGCTCAGTGGTACAACTCTTGCCTGCCTAGCATGCACCAGGCCCTCAGGGTTCGAGCCCCAGCACCACAAAAAATAATTAATGAATTAATCAATTAAAATATAGGTGATGGAAGAAAATATAGACAAGTGTGTTTATAAGCTTGAGGTAGAAAAAAATTGCTTAAGACATAAAACCAAATCATAGCCATGTGCAGTGATGTACACCTACAATCCCAGCTAGTTGGGATGCTGAGGTAGGAAGACAGCAAGTGCAAGGCTAGCCTGGGAAACTTAGCAAGGCCCTGACTCAAAACTTTAAAAACAATAGTAATCACAAAAAGTGCTAGGGATGTAGCTCAGTGGTAAAGTCTCCCTGGGTTCAATTCCTAGTACCAAAAATAAATAAATAAATAAATCATAAAGGAAAAATCAATACAACTTAATTCAAAGACAATGGGGTTCAGGATAAAAGTGGTGAATTAAATACACGCCTTTATATTCACTCCTTCCTGAGCCCCTACTGAAACTGCAACACAATAAATGTTCTTGATTTGTGTATGTATGGAAAGACCTAAACACACGAGGATCTGAATGGAAGAGGAGATTAAGGTAACTAGGTAACTCTCCAAGAGACTTCTCTCTCTCTCTCTCTCTCTCTCTCTCTTTTAGAGAAAGGACAGTGAGAGAGAGAGGGAGACGGAGAGAATCCATTTTTATTTAGTTTTTCATGTGGCTTTCATTGCTCTGATACTTCACTATGTACACGGTGCTGGGGTTTGAACCCATGTCCTTGTGCATGCCAGGCAAGGCTATAACCACCGAGCCACCACACCAACCCCTCCAAGAGACTTTTTGTTAGACAAGTAAATTTGAAGGATTTCCAATGTCTTATCCCTGTACACACTAAAAATACATGTTTTACTAAATATTAGTATGCCACTGGTGAACAGGAAAACAATGGTTTCTTCTAGAAATGCAAAATGAAAAAAAACTAAAGATTACTTATTTCCAAAATTTACAAAATCATCATCCCCTAAACATGAAAACACTTTAATCCCTGGAATCCTGAGTTTTAGCACTGAAGCACTAAAGCTGAGTTATCACCATTTTAAACAGTAAGTTATCCAGAAAATTACTAATTGCCTGTGTTTAAATGACTTCACCACTATCTTTTCCATGAAATGAACACTTACATGCACACACACACACAAAATGCAGGCCAGCTCCTTGGTATTAGGATGCCCTGCTTCCCCTGATTCACTCCTTCCTGTCATTTCTTTTCTTTTTCTTTTTCTTTTTTTTAAGAGAGAGAAGGTCAGTGAGAGAGAGTCTTAGTTTTCCATGTGGCTTTTGTTGCTCTGACACTTCTTTGTGTACGTGGTGCTGGAGCAGGAACCTTCATCCTTGCACAAGCCAGGCAAGTGCTGTAACCGTAACCGCTGAGCCACCGCTCCAGCCCCTTGTCATTTCTTTAAGGGCCTCTTTGATTTTAGCTAATAGAAAGGTAAGAAGCCAGTTTTCTTTTGCTTTTTTTTTTAACTGGTGCATTATAATTATACATAATAGTGGAATTCATTATTACATATTCATCCAGGGATACAACATAATTTGGTCAATTTCATTCCCCAGTGTCTCCCCATCCCGTATCTTCTCCCTCCTGTGGTCCCCTTCCTCTACTCTGTGGGTCTCCCTTCTATTTTCACAAGATTTCCACCCCCATTACCCCTTTTTTTTCCTTTCTTGTCTCTACATTACAGATACAAGAGAAAACATAACCCTTGACTTTCTGAGTTTGGCTTAATTTGATTAGTAAAATACTCTGAAGTTCCATTTTGTTCTTCTAATTGTGTTCTTTAGATATACACAGCTTCATTATGTATATATACCACATTATCTTTGCCCGTTCATCTGCAGACTGACACCTAGGCTAATTCCGTAATCTGAAAGCCTCTGCCCACCATACCTGGACCACACTTTGGCTAGCCACAATTACATTCTTTGAACATTAATCCAATCCTTTAGAAGAACACGATCACCAACAGATGGTTAGACTGGAGTTTTTTTTTGTTTTGTTTACATGTGTGTGTGATGCTGGGGATTGAACTCTGGAACTCACAAGTGGCAGGCAAGCACTCCACACTGAACTACATCCCCAGGCTAGTTATTCTTTTCTTTTTTTAATAAATTAAAATTTTTAAATGGGGCAGTACGAGGCTACCAGAACACATGTGACATACCTGACATCTTCCACCTTGCTGTATGGCCCAGTGATGTTCGGAAGGATTAGGTCTATAACTTGAAAAGCTCAAAATAACCTGAAATTTTTCCAAATAAATGAAAACTATCTATGAAAACTCAAAACAGCTTGTTTCCCAGGTTTAATCATATATCTGGTGTCAGATGACCTTTTGTGAAGTCCTTTTATTCCCACATCCTGCTGTTGTTTTTTCCCCCTATGTTTTGGGATAAAATGATGCCGTTTTGTTAAAAATCGTCAATGCTTCTATCCTTTGCTATCAGTCCTGACCAATGAATCGCCATTTTTATGAATGCTGAACTCGCCAAGTCTCTTTTTCTAACACTTATATTTGTAATTCTTCTAATGGCGACTGCTCTACAATCCCCAATTTACACAGAATGCTAGCTGAAAACCTCATTTTCTTCAAGATATTGTTTCTCAGTTAGTGGCAAACTAAAATATTCCAAAGCAACTCTGTTGACATATTGTTTTACACGTTCGCTTTATAGCAGTGAGTTGTGGCAACAATACATTTCAATCCAATATTAAGAGAATAACCGGACACCCCCTTTGAATTCCTGAGCTGCTGGTTTTGCGTTCAGAATATCCTAGCACCAGGTGGGACGCCTCTAGGGACAAGATGGACATTGCCCCGTGTGGCCACCAGAGGGCAACAATGATACTGCCCACTGAATTTTCTCATTTCCTTCATCTTCCTGGTAGTATTTTTTTTTTAAGAGAGAGAGAGAGAAGAGAAGAGGGATGGAGAGAGAGACAAAGAGAGAGAGAAAAAGAGAGAGGATAGAGAGGATCAACTTTTTATTTTTCCATCTGGCCTCTGTTTCTCTTACTCCTAGTTGTGCTTGTGGTGCAAGGGATCAAACCCACTTCCTTGCGCATGCCAGGCAAGCGCTCCTACCGCTGAGCCACCGATCCAGCCCCCTTCCAGACACTTAAAAAAAATTTTTTTAAATATTTGGCCTCAAATATGTCTCACGCTAGACCAGAAGTCTAGTGGGGTTTTTTCCCCCTATGAGCAGGACAAATTTCTTTTGTACTTGTCGGTTTCAAGCCCTTCGTGCATCACCCAGCGGGCAGTTAGGCACTCGATAAACCTCCAGGTTTTTAAACTTACGCTTAGAGTTGGCACCGTAATTAAATGGTTTAGGAATCGATAGGGTGCGTATTATTTTGCGGGAAAGAAGTGCCAGAGATACTTCCTTCAGTCTTTAAGCCAAACATTAATTATTTCAAGTCTTCGACATTTAATCGGACGCAGGGTACATTGGAGACATCTGGATGGGGACGGAGGAGGTAAAAGCCTCCGATTCGAGGACAGACACGGGCCTTCGTCCGCCCACGGGTCTTGACCGATCCCACAGAGTACCCACAGCGTTCACAAATCTGAAAGGCTGGGATATGGCAGAGGGCGGCTGTCCTAGGCCGGGGTTAGTGCTGCCAGGGGACGCGAGCACCCGGTGGTCCTGGTCCCTGGAGGTGCGGGCACCACCTACAGCTCGAGCCTCCTCTATGCAGGCCCGCAAGGACCTTGGGGCGACCCTAACCCGCAAGGAAGTAGAAGAGCTTGAGGCAGTTCTAAGTTTGGGGACTTTGAACGCCCGCGCTCCACCCCTCCTAGCGCAGGAATCCGCCGGGCCGGAGCCGCTCCGCCCACCCCGCTGCCAGAGCAGCGCCTAACTCCAGAGCCTCCCTTCCTAAGCTCGGGGCGCCCCCTGCAGGAAACGCATTAAACATACAGAGACATAAGTGTCTGCAATGCGCGCACGCACACACACACACACACACACACACACACACACACCGCGCGCCAACAACCCCACGGACAAAACTCGGGATGCGCCCATTCAAGACATTCAACAAACACTAAGCATCTATTCTGCATCTTCTACCTACAACCATTCACTCCCCTGCACTCCTACATCCACTGAGAACTTGGTTGATTTCCCAGGCCCAGGACCCTCTCCTCTACCCCAATGGTTAAGGTACCCTCCGTCCAAATTCTCTGTCCCCTGGGGCAGGGATTTGGTCAGACTGCGGTTTGTGAAGACTGTTCTGGTTCCTTTGAGAAGCATGGGGCTAGCTAAGCTAAGTCTGCCTAAGTTGCCCTGAGCTAGGGTAAGACTTTCCCAGGGTTCGAACTTAATACGGAGCCCTGCAAAAATCGACTTGGCCGGATAGAGGGTGAACTAGGTGAAGCTTGTAGGCTTTGTGCAGCAACTGTATCAAGCCTACCTCCCTGACCTCCCAGCTCCACCCCTAATGGACTGTCTAAACCAATGACCCTCCACACATGGGGACACAGGCCATGATAGTAGATACCTTCAGAATACCTTCACTGCCCCCTCTTTCCCTGATTCGTCTTCACCTCCCTAATATGTAAATAGACAAGTCTTGGAGCTTGGAACTTGAGCCTTCTATCTGCACTCATTCTCTTGGTGATCTCATTGTCTAATAGCTTTAAATACCACCATCCATATGCTCCCAAATTTGTGTTTTCTGTTAGAATCTTTACCCTGAACTCCAGACACAAGCCGACTACCTGCTTAATATTTCCATGCATATGTCCAACATTCAGCTTCAACTAAACAAGTCAAAACCAGGCTCCAGATCATGCCACAATCCCACTCCTCTGTAATCATCCACATTGGTAATTATAAGTCCATCTATTGAGTTGTTCGAGCCTTTTTGGCTTGCAGTAGTCTTGCCTCTTCTTTCTCTCATATCCTATGCTAAATCCCCCCAACCCCTCTGCAAAGCCCATTGGCTCTACCTGGTTTCCAGAATCTGAACACCTCTCACCAACTCCAAACACCATCCATCTGCCCCCTGGATTATTGCAGTAACCTCCACCCCCACTGGCTCTTTCCATTCTTGTACCACTTTGGTCTATTCTACATTCAACAGCTAGAGGGAGCCTTTCAACACATAAATCAGATCATGCCACACCTCTGTGGCTCCCCAACTCAGTGAAGTATAAACCCTTCAAAGGCTGACAAAGCCCTGCAGTTTTCAGTCTCTATGCCTTACAATTCTCCTTTTTGGCCTCCAGTACATTCCTCAAACTCGTTCTTGCCTGAAAACCTTTGCACCTGCTGTTCTGTCTACCAAGAACATCTTCCCCAGATCTCTGTATGGCTCTCTGCCCACTTTATCCAGATGTGCTGTCTGCTCACATGTTATCAGTAAAGCTTCCCTGACTGCTTTATTTACAATAACACCCTCCTCTGTTCACTACCCTCTTTCCTTATTTATTTTTTTCATAGCCAGTATTGCAATCTGACTTACCATAGAGTTGCCTTGTTTGCTTATTGTCTCCATTAGAATAAAAATTCTACAAGAACAGATATGTTTACCTGTTTTATTTGTTGCTGTATCCCACTGCTAAGAACAGCGCCTGATACATAGGAGACCCTTAACGCATATTTATTGGGTGAATGTGGTACAAATGCCTCATTTATTATTATTTCTTCATTTCACTCTTTCCTGCTGATCCTTGGGATCTTTTCTAACAGACACTCCAGATAGATGGTATTGAAATTGAATTGAAACCTGCATGCCAGCTTTTCATGATACTGCTGCCATTGAGGGACTTGGCAGGAAACAAATACATAATACTCAAAAAGGTCTAATGTAAGAGAATTAAGTGAAAGGACCGTTTATAGAGGGGAAGGCAGGGTTGTTATAGACAATCACCGCTCCAACTCTCAGGCCATCCCTTCTTCTAGACAAAGTGTACACTAAATGTACCGCCTGAAATTCTGCCCACTGTTTGTCACAATGCCAGCATACCTTGACCCATCTGAAAATCAAGACCTTGAATTTTTCTCCCTCTGTTAGCTGTAAAGAAATCTGCATGAAATCGAAAGCGCGATCAGAGGAAGAGGCAGAAAAATAACATGTGTCAGAGTCTATGCCACCTACCCATGCTTCTGAGTTCTGGTTTCTTATATAAAATGTTCATTTAATAGTGAATTTTGCTGTCCGCATTCAGCTAGATAGTTTTGATATGGGACAGACATATGTGAGTGATAGTGGGCTGGAGCAGTGGCTCAGCGGTTACGGCGCTTGCCCTGCATGCGCGAGTACGCGGGTTCAAAGCCCAGCACCACATACACAACGAAGTCTTAGAGCAACGAAAATCACGTGAAAAACTAAATAAAAAATTGTTTCTCTCTCTCTCTCTCTCTGTATCCTCTCTCTTAAAAAAAAGATATGAGTGGTGGAAACACGAGATTAAGGAATAATTCTGTAAAATGGGCCCACTGTGTTGAATCCCACATTGTTTCATTTCCTGCAATTTACCTACAGCCCTGCCTGGCTTAAGTGGACAGGATATGTCACAATCTTCAGCAAACTACTTGTTAAATGCAGAAGAAATGCAGGTCCTAAATCATGTCGATAAGAGCAACACAAGTTACCCTGAATCGGAAGACTTTTATGCTTTTATGACCCTTTCCTGAACAGATCCCAGAACTCAGAGAGATAAGGATTATTCTATAAGGATAATCTGTAAGAATTTGTGGTTAAAAATCCAGTTTGAATTGGTCAGTGTGGGCCAAAATGACCTAGAGTTACCATGGCAGTGGGGACTTGAAAATCTACTGTCATCCTGCTGTCAGTCAAAAGTCAAGAAGGGCCACACACCTGTAATCCCCGTGGCTCTGGAGGCTGAAGCAGGAGAATCTCAAGTTTAAAGCCAGGGTCAGCAACTTAGAGAGGCCCTAAGCAAATTAGAAAGACCCTGTCTCAAAAAAGAGTGGGGGGCTTGGGAATGTGGCTCAGTGGTTAAGCACCTCTGGATTCAATTCCCAGTACCAAAAAAAAAAAAAAAGGAGTTGGTGGATCAGATCGTGGTAGGACTCTCTGGAAAGTTCTCTGGGACCCCAACCCCCAATAAAACTACAGTGTAGGAGAGCCACATGGTCCCTCTCCTCTCTGAGACCCATTCTCTCCCTTAAGAGTATCCTCTTTTCCTTTTTCCCATCCCTTCTAATAAATTCATTGCCTGTTACTCTGAGAACATGTCTGAAATCTTTCTGACTTGATTGCAAGAATTGGGGTTTGAAGTGGGGGTCTTCACACATTCATACTGCCTCAGTTTCCCAGAAAATCCCAGCCCTTTAACAATTGGTAGCACTTGTGC
This sequence comes from Aplodontia rufa, assembly GCA_004027875.1. Classification (NCBI taxonomy): domain Eukaryota; kingdom Metazoa; phylum Chordata; class Mammalia; order Rodentia; family Aplodontiidae; genus Aplodontia; species Aplodontia rufa. Next base: position 23,334 of record PVKS010006412.1, read on the forward strand.
ATCAACCATGGGGCTAGGGTTCAGAGGTGAAGGTCAGGGTTGGAGAGCCCAAGTTTATCCCTAATCCTCACTGGTGCCTCTCTTCTTTCTGGTGAGGCTAGTAGTGAAGCTTCTTGGTCCCCTCAGAACAACAGTGAGAGCCTGGGTTGGCCTCCTTGTGTCATCACAGTGCCTGTCCAACCACCATCTGTGAACCAGTTCCTCCCTCCAGACAAGCAGAGTTGAAAGGGAAGTTTCCTTAGGAGGCCCAGGACCTCCATCCCGCATCTCAGGCCTCTGTGATTCATCCTCTTGGCTCCACAAGCACTGCCCCTTCCCCTATCCACCATTCCCCTAAACCTAACACCTAGGTCCGAGGAACAGCTAAGAGGGAGCCAGGCCTGGAACAGCCCCCTTTATCTTTCCCCTCTCTCAACCATGGGAACCAAGAGGGGATTTCTAAGGAGAGAAACTGGCCAGCTCATATTAAGACAAATCTCCAAATTTCAAGGAATCAACAGATGTAGGAGGGAATATGATTTCTCATCCTTATGAGAAAGACCAGATGAAAAGTCTTCAAAAGAGGAATTAATGTATGGGATACATGCTAAACCCTCCCCACTCAAAATCCGGACTGTCTTTTGGATAGAGAGAGAGGAATATTGCCTCATAAGTTATTGACATATCTTTTTTATCCATTATTATTGTAGTAGTAGTAGTAGTATTTGGTGGTGCTGGGATTGAACCATGTTTTATGCATGCTAGGCAAGTGTGCTACCATTGATTTGCATCCCCGACCCTCCATTCATTAATTACGATAATGGTATTTCTTATCATTTGCTATGTGCTAGGTTCTGTATCAAGCAAGTACTTTACCACTATTTACCTTTTAACTTTCCCAAGAACACTATGAATTAGTATTTATTATTTTCATATTATTGCCTCTGTTTTACATATAAGGAAAATGAAGCCCACACAACTAGAAAGTGCTAGTGGGTGCCAGAGCTGAAACAAATTGAATTTCAGAACCTCCCCAGTGCCCCTCTGAAATTGACAGCCACTTCCTCATGCTGGGAATAGAAGCTGAAGGTCCGTTTCCACCCCCCACCCACCCCAATGCCACCAAGGCTTAATACCAAGGAAACAGAATGGAGATTGCCGGCTCCCCAGGCCTGTCTGTCATGAGGCAGGCTAGATTAGGAATGTCCCGAACGGCCCGGAATGTAGCACAGGATAACTAAATCTGCATATATCTACTTCATGACTCTTCTCCTTTGAAAGTTCTACTAATTTCAGGGATTTCAGAGATGGAAATTTGAAACAATGACTTTATTCCATCTTCTTTCAAAGCTGGTTTTGAATAAAGCCTATTTTCCTACCAATTTGACTCTATTTCCAGAGTAGTGAGTGTTGGAGCCTCACCTCTTCCTCCCCGGGCGGGATCCGTGCTTCCCAATAACAGAAACACTCACTAAATATTAACGATTGAGAGAAACATGCTCACATGCCCAAACCCAAACTTTTAACTACAACCTTGCAAGCTCAGGTGAGCAGGCACACCCAGAGTAGTTACAATCAGCATTTTATTCCCAAGTGTGCAAGGTCCCTCCCCAGTTCCTCAGTGGCTGAATACCATGGGCCTACAGTCTTCCCAAACATCCCCTAGGTTTTACTGTCACCATATTGGGGTATTTAGAGAAGTGTATCTTAGTTTGTCCCCGCCTCCCTTTGTTCTCCTGTGGCAGGAAGGCCTGCTTGGCCGGGAACTGCTGGCCAGGTTCCTTCCCTCTCACCTCCTATTTGTCAAGGGGCTGTGAATTTTTCACACTCCAGTGTTAACTGCTTATAACTTTCCACGCTGTTCTCCTCAGCCTGCTGCTTTTCTTACGTCCCAATTTTACATTTAAGGCTAAATACTGTAATCTGAAATGGACTTTCTGTTTCTCACAACCATCATTATTATTCCATCCTTCACTCAGGGATCTGTCCATTAAGTCATCTATCCGTCCGTCTTTCCATTGATATATCCATTCTTCTGCCTACAATGGTTCTATGTATTCTGTTTGCTCCAACCCTACTCATTCTGGATTCTTCTCCGACTTGCTCTTTTCCCTGGAAGGCTGACCTTTACAGATTGCATTATCCAGGATCCCTCACCCTCTGGTTTCTGTCTGGGTCTGGCCAATGGGAAGCAGCAATAGATCAACAGGTGGAAGGAGAGAGAAGTTGGGGGATTAATTCCCCACATCCCTCACCTTGCTGTAGCTATGGTAGTGAATAATTTCATGGAAATGTCCACTGCCTGGGAGGGAAGAACCCCACTCCCCCAAGGTTGAATTAAGCTTGATGAAACCAACTATGCTTACATACTAATGTTTTCATAACTTTATGGACCGAATTCAGGAGGCTTCTGAAAAGCTGAACAAGTGGAGATTCCCGGCAGGGGCTGGAGACGGAGTGGAAGCTACTTCGCCCACACCTGGCTCTCTGCTTCTCTTTCTTCTGGCTATTCATCTCTATCTTTTGTAATCTCTTTAAAACGGGGCGGGTGCTGGAGCAGTGACTCAGTGGTTTTGGTGCTTGCCTGAGATGCACAGGGACGTGGTTCAAACCCCAGCACCACCTATACAACAAAGTGTTGGAGCAATGAAAGCCACATGAAAAACTAAATAAAATTGATTCTCTTTCTCTCTCTTGGTAACGTTGTAACCGCTGAGCCACCTCTGCAATATCTTTTATAATAAATAGTAAATGTGTTTCCCTGAGTTCTGTGAGCTGCTTTAGCAAGTTAAACCCAAGGAGAGAATTTGGTTAGTCAGGAGCACAGGCCACAACCTGTGCTTCTGACTGGCAACTGAAGTAAGTGGCAGTCTTGTGGGACTGAACCCTCAACCTGTGGGATCTGATGCAAACTCAAGATAGTGTCAGAACTGAATTGAATTAGCAGACACCCAGCTAATGTCTGCTGAAATCATCTGCCAAAGAACTGCTGGGTAGGGGAGAACCCCAAGTATTGAGTAATCAAAAAAAGACAAGAGTCTGATTTTTCCCATGCCCTTAGCGTGTGCCATCTATTTCCTGCCAGGTTCCTCACTGATAGAGTAAATGTATCAGAACAGCTCCCAGGAAACAGATTCTCAAAATGGAATCCTAGGATTGGGTTGTACGTGTATTTGATGAGTGCATGGATAATCTCCTTGTATGGGGAAAAAGGACACAATGCAGAAGCCTCAAAAAATCACTTGAGTGTCACTAGCGAGGGGCTGGAGCGGTGGCTCAGCAGTTAGGGCACTTGCCCAGCATGCACGAGTACACGAGTTTCAACCCCAGCACCACGTACACAACAAAGTCTCAGAGCAATGAAAGCCCGTGAAAAACTAAATAAAATTGATTCTCTTTGTCTCTCTCTCACTGTCCCTCTCTCTTAAAAAAAAAAAAAAGTATCACTAGTGAGACAGTATGATGGAGGACTGTAGGACAAGACTTAGAAGTATCTGAGTCAATTTACTACTATGGCCATAAATGATGACTACAGATTGTGATTTATGTATTTTGGAGTTGTTTGCCTGATTCTAATTATGCTAGCAAAATTACATTTTTAAAAAGGTAAGGTTAAAATCATTAACTTCTAACTCAGGGGTGGGGATAGAGATCCAGATAATTTCTAATTTTTTTTAAGAGAGAGAGGAAGAGAGAATCAATTTTATATATTTTTTCATCTGGCCTCTATTACTCCAACACTTAGTTGTGTATGTGGTGCTGGGGTTCGAACCCAGGTCCTTGCACATGCTGGGCAAGCGCTCCAACCACTAAGCCACTGCTCCAGACCCACTTCTATTTTTTTTAAGAGAGAAGGAAAGTGAGAGAGAGAGAGAGAGAGAGTTAATTTTTTAATCTGGTTTTTGTTTTTCTTTTATTTATTTGTGTATGCGGTGCTGGGGATTGAAGCCAGGTCCCCATGCATGTCAGGCAAGAGCTCTATTGCTGAGCCACTGCTCCAGGCCCAGATAGCATCTATTAAAGTCTTAAAAAAATATTCATTTTATGTGGCCATGTGGCAGATGTGGCTTGAGAATCAAACCCAAGACTCAATTGCGTGAATTATAGAGTTGCAACACCAGATAAATACACAAACCCACCATATTCCTTATGCTGAAATAATGGCCTTGTTGAGAAAGAGCAGGACCCTGAGACTTGGGATGGAGACACTGAGGCAGAGATGAAGAAAGCTGAGAATTTTGGACTTGCAACTCCTCCATGAAACCTCCTTGATAGCAGAATATCATTGCAAACTGAAGAATCCAGCATTCCCTTCCATTAGAAAATGCTTTAATGTTTTAATAACTTCTTGGAAAGGGGTGTGCCTTTTTTCCTCAGAACCCACCATGACCACCCCTCATAGTTTCCAGGCCCATAAGAGAGTTTGATCCTAACATTGCCTAGAAAGGAAAGCAAAAGATGTGCTCCAAGTACCAGAGCATATATGCTGAAGGAGTTGCAGGAACCTGATGACTTGTGTTGGGAGAATCCTGGGGACCAATGAGGACAAATGTATTATATTTATTGTATTATTATTATATAATCCATCAGTCAGCAAGGTTCTAGCATCTCAACTTGATACTGGTCATAGGTCACTGTTGAAATCAAGGCTTTCAGTAACCAGCCCAACAAAATATTAAGCACAATCTCAGGTGATCAGTTAATATGATAATATTCAAACGTTATTGTTTGAATATTATTATTATTATTCAGATATTATTATTCGAATGGCCCCCAAAGTCTCATGCATTGAAAGCTTGGTCCCCAGTGCAGCAATATTCAGAGGTAGGGATTTTAGGAATTGATTGGATCATGAAGGCTCTAACTTCATCAGTGTATTAATCTATCTAATGGATTGATAATTTGATGGACTATTAGGAGGTGATGGAAAGTGTAGGAGGTGGGAACTAGTTGGAAGAAATAGGTCACTTGGGTCATGCCTTGGAAGGGTTTATTTTGTCCCTGGCCCCTGCTTTTCTCTCAGCTTCCTGGCTGCCCTGAGTTGAGCAGATTTCCTGTGCCATGCCTTTCCTCCACGATGTTCTGCCTCACCTCAGGCCCAAATGAATGGAACCAGCCAACCACGGACTGAAAGCTCTGAAACCATGAGCCAAACTAATCTTTTTTCCTTTTAAGCTGTGTCAGGGATTTTGGTCACAGCAATGAAAAGTCAATTATTAACACAGCACCTAACCATGAGGGATAAGGTGAATGCAACTAGTACAAAACCTATAGGAATAATTGGTAATCAATACTGTTTGCTCATGGAATATGTGGTGATAGTAAATTGATCATGGTGTTCTGATTAACGAAATAGATGAACAGGTTACTGATATTACTCATTGACATGTAAAAGTGGAAAAATTCTAGACCTGATGGGTAGAAAGCTGATTCACGTTATATTGAAGATTGACATCTTTTATCCTGTCCCTCAACTTAAGTCAGTTTCCAGACCTGAAATCCTTTGGGTGGAAGGTGGCAGTTTTTGGATCTGTTTCCCAGGTGGATTCTATTCTCCTATTCTCTTCTTTTCTCTATTCTTCCTCCTGGTCCATATTTCTCAAAGTGTGCTGAAATTTCTAGGCCTACTGGGCATGCAGGTAGGCTGAAAAACAGTGGCCTTTTTACACATGAAGAAAGAGTCATAATGTTAAAGGGCAGTTTGGATTACAGAGGCAACATGTACCACATTTAGATGTACTACTGCAAAATAGTTACTGGACATTTTACATAAATCTGTTGGCTTTGAATGAGGTCCTGAGTAAGAAAGGCTTCTGCAGCAGATCCAGGCTCCAGGGACTTTGTGGCACAGAAAGATGCTATAGAAACCCCAAATAGGAGAATTATAGCAAAGACACTTAGACTTTGGGAGTATGGTCAAAGTTCTTTGGCTAACAATTCTTTTCTTTTAAGAGAGAGAGGGACAGGGAGAGAGGGAGAGAGAGAGAGAGAGAGAACCAATTTCATTTAGTTTTTCATCTGACTTTTGTTGCTCCAACACTTCATTGTGTATGTGGTGCTGGGGTTCAAACTCACATCCTTGTGCATGCCAGGAAAGCGCCATAACTGCTGATCCACTGTTCCAGCCCCCAGTTATATTCTTTTCGAAAAGCATTTTCTGATTTGCCACTGGGTCCTGGCCTGAAACTCAGACCATAGCTCACCCAGTGATAATATCACCTAAAGATATTGTGTATAGCACATTATTACAGGGCCTTCTGAGAAACTGAGGTAGCACAAGGACCACCCCTATCTTCATGCCTTCAAATCCTGATTCTTGTGATCAAATCAGAAAGATTTCAGACGTGCCACTCAGAGTAATGGCATGAGTTTATTAGAAGGGATAGGAAAAGGGAAAGGGGACATGCTCAAGGGAGAGAGTGAGTTCTCTCAGAGAAGAAAGACCCACATTTCTCTCCTGCACTCCAGTTTTGTTGGGGGTCCCAGAGAAGTTTCTGGAGAGCCCCACCCCGATCCACCTCTTAACTTTTGACTGACTGCAGGATGACAGATTTTCAAGACCCTACTACCATGATAACTCTAGATCATTTTGGCCCACACTGACCAATCAAATTGGATTTTTAACCACAAATTCTTGCAGATTATCCTTATAGAATTATCCTTATCTTCCTGAGTTCTGAGATCTAGTCTATGAAAAGGTCACAAAAGTCTACCCATTCAGAGTAACTTGTATTCCTCGTTTTGTTGTTGTTGTTGTTGTTGTTGTTGTTTTTAAGAGAGGGACAGGGAGGCTGGAGCAGTGTCTCAGCAGTTACTGTGCTTGCCCGGTATGTGCGAGTTCACCGGTTCAAACCCCAGCACCACGTACACAACGAAGTGTCTGAGCAACAAAACCACATGAAAAACTAAATAAAATTTATTCTCTCTCTCTCTCTCTCTCACTGTCCCTCTCTCTTTAAAAAAAAAAATAAAGAGAGGGACAGGGAGAGAGAATCAACTCCGTTTAGTTTTTCACATGGCTTTCGTTGCTCTGACACTTCGTTGTGTACGTGGTGCTGGGGTTTGAATCCACGTCCTTGCACATGCCAGGCAAGTGCTGTAACCTCTGAGCCACCACTCCAGCCCATGTTCTTCTTATCCACTCGATGGGCCTGCATTTCTCCTGCAGATAACAGGCAGTTTGCTGAGGATTGTGACATATCCTTTCCACTTTAGTCAGGCAGGGATGCAGGTAAATTGCTTGTGGGGGGGAAAAAAGCACATGGGGATCAGCACAGTGGGCCCATTTTACAGAGTTGTTCTCTCAATCTCGTGTTCCCGCCACTGATATCTATCCCCAATCCGAAAGAAATCAGAATGTAAACGTTCTCCCAGGAGCTGATAGTGAATAGTCCCCTTTTTCTTGGCCAGACTGCAGGGTACTTAGGTTCTCAGAGCTGAAGCCAAGCTAAGCAAAAGAGAGGGGAAACCGCTGAGGGGGAAGGAGGGAGGGCAGGGTCGGGTTTTGCCAGAAAGAGGAGGGTGGAGGAGAATCCCCAGAACAGGACATGGAGGGGAATTTTGGACACAGAAAGTGAAAGCTCTGGGCTATAAATAAGAAGCAGCCACAGTCTCCAACAGGCTCACACGCTCACACTCCCAGACCCTTTCACACCCCACAAAAACTCCTGTGCGCTCCCCACCACTCTCCTGTAAGTGCACCTGAGCCTCAGCCTCATAGACTCCTGCACGCACCCAGGGACGCACTCAGACTTCCACACTCGCTGTCAGCCTGACTCAGTTCACCCTCCATGGCACCCCGTGTGGCCCCGCTACTGGCCCTCAGCCTACTGGTTCTCTGGACCTCCCCAGGTAAGGTTGAAGGGAGAGCTAGGGAGGTGGTGGCAGTGGGTGAGGACAATGTCTGGGTTTCAGATTGCTTGACAATGGTCATGAGGAATACTGCAAGTTCAGGGGAATACTTAGGCCTGCATGTTTTGACAACCTGTGCCCTACGTGTTTGCCTGTGAGTGTGGGCACCTCTGCACCCTGAATTCCAATGTGGCTCAACTCTTGGCATTTCCTGGGGCCTATAACTGCCCCTATCTCTGCAGGATCTATATCCTGGTGCTTCATTTTCCCAGGTAGAAAGAAGGAATAGTAGACATTTGCTTAAGGTAGGGAGAACAGGAGACACTGAGGCAGGGCTGATAGTCAAAATATTTAGCAATACATCTTTCTCCTCCTTCTCTTCCTCCTCCTCCTCTTGTTCCTCCTCCTTCTCCTTCTCCTCCTTCTTCTCCTTCCCTTTTCCCTCCTCCTCCTCCTTCTTCTTCATCTTCTCCTCCTCCTTCTCTTTCTCCTTCCCCTCCCCACTCTTCCTACTCCTCCTCTTCCTCCTTCTTCTTTGAGACAGGATCTCCCTATGTTGCCCACATTGGCCTTAAACTTCTAGGCTCAAATGATCCTCCTGCCTCAGCCTCCTGAATAACTGAGGCAACAGGTCTGCATCACCATAGCCCAGAGCTATTTAGCAATTCAGAAGGCCCTTAAGGCCAGCTCCTCTGCCCCAGCACTGCGACTAGTACTAGCTTCCCCCCTCCAACCCAGAAATACAGACAAGGGTTTATTTGGGAAAGCAGAGACATACTCAAGGGAGAGTGTGGGATAAAATTTTGCCGGTAAGCAAGGAAGACACATTCATGGCACCATGTGGGCCATCTCCAAAGGAAGAGACAGCTAGCATTAACATGTTGTTTGTGGAACATGGAGAAGCTGATAGGACCTGAGAGAGAGATTGAGGTGACCAGGGTAGCAGAAAAACATTTTTAGGGCTCAGGGAAGTGGTTCTTCACCAGACAGTTCAAAAGTGTTATGATATAGTTTGCAACCGGTGGAGCCATATTAATGCATACTGGTTGAACATCAGGTCCCCTGATCCCCTGGCTACACACAAACAGCTAAACTTAATCCCATTTCAGGATGTGACTCCCCTCCTCCTCACCAACCCTTCTTCCCCTATCCCAGCCCCAGCTCTGGGTGGTGCTAATGATGCAGAAGACTGCTGCCTGTCTGTGACCCAGCGCCCCATCCCTGGGAACATTGTAAAAGCCTTTCGCTACCTCCTCCTCAAGGACGGCTGCAGGGTGCCTGCTGTTGTGTGAGTTGCAGGGAGAGTGTCCAGACCCATTCTCCCCCTGGTTTTAGAGATACCCCCGCTGTCTTAGCCTTCTTTTCCTGACCAAGCCCAACTCCTTCAAGGAAACCTCTGAAACAGTTTCCCAAGCATGGTCCCCCAGCTTCTGCCACTCACATTAACGCCTTCTAAGAAGCTGGGTTCCAGGGCTCCTCCCATTCTCTCTTACCTCTGACTCCAGGTTCACCACACTGAGGGGCCACCAGCTCTGTGCACCCCCTGACCAGTCCTGGGTGGACCGCATCATTCGAAGACTGAAGAAGTCTTCCACCAAGGCAAGCCTGCCCTCTCCAGCCCTACCTCCAGCTTCCTGTTCAAGTCCTGTTCAAGATTCCAACCAGCCCATGACCCTGCCTCTTCTTCCTCCCCAGAGCAAGCACCACAGCACTTAGACCACGATATTACCAGAGGGAGCCCTACATCTGAGTGAAGGGAAGGGACTCTCCCAGGCCTGGAGAACCAAGGACCAGAAGGGAAAACAGGCTTCCAGCTGCTCCGCACCAGACCTGACCCAATCAGAGCAGCGCCTGGAGTGTTGTTGTGAGAGTGAGTGTGAGTGTAAGCGAGAGGGTGAGTGTGGCAAGATCTTCAGCCTCTTCATGTCCAGACTGCAATGCTTCCAATAAAGCCACTCGGTACACACTGATCTGCCTGTTGGCTTTGTTTAATCTCCACCCAGAAGGACTGGAATTGGAAGGGAGGAGAAGGAGCGGCTGGATCTATTTTCCACGCCAAGGCTGGGGCTATCTCCTCATCAGTCTCCCTCACACCCTGAAGACCTCAGGATCAGCCCCCACAATTAGGGCCCCATCTCAAGCTTCCTCACTTCCCATCACGCTCCACGTTCAGCCACACGCAACTTGTGTCAGTCGCTGGACAAGCCAAGTCTGTTGGGCCCTACCTGTCTTTGTTCTCCAAGGCAGGTGTTCAAGCCTCCAGGTGTCTCTGGTGTCGGTGGAGGAAAGGAGTGGGGCAGAGGACTTAGCCCTATGCTGTCCATCCCCATTCCTTTCCCCCTAGCACATCTTCTCCCTCCTCTGCCTCCTGGCTTCCCATCTGGGTCCAGATGTTTCTTTCTCCAGCAAGCTTTCTCTGGCCCCAGGCTGGGTTTGGTAGCTTCACTCCCTCCCAACCTCTCTCTCACAGCATTCACCACACTGACCAATATTTGCTGTATTTATTCATCTTCCTGGACAAAGATCAAGTCTAGTTTGGTTTCCAATGTGCCACCTGGCACAAGGTAGTGACTCGACAAATATTTGTTTAGAGAATGGATAAATATGTGAAGAAAGACCCAGAAGCCATGGGTGAAGGTCATCTGACCTCTAGACCAGCCCAGAATCCTCTCTAACTCATCTGTCTGAGCAAGGTCCAGCTCCTTCTGAGCAATCCTGGGGCCATACCTCTCAGGGCACTCAGAGAGACCTGGGAGCCAGAGGCCAAAGATGGGATAGAGGCCCTCGTGGTAAAAGAAGGAGCATCCAGGGAAGCTCAGGATATCCAGGAAGCAGGGCACATGGGTTCAAGGGCTCAGAGGCAACACTGAAACCAGGGGAGTCTCAGGTCTGAGGACAAAAGCCCTGGGGCTCTTGGAACATCCCATAGGGCTGTCTGTGAAGAGTGAGCTCTCTGTGCTTAGCAAATCCTTTAAGGAAGCCTACTGGCTTCCAGTCTGTGGCCTTTAAAGGCCTGTGCAGCCAAAAATGGCAAGTCTATGAACTGAGGTCCAAATGGCAGCTAGGAGACCAAACAGTTTTCTTGCCTGGGAAGAAAAGGCATCATTACACAAGATTCAACTCAGCCAGAAATAAAGCCAGGTCTAGGCAGGCCTTGAAAGGAGAGCAGAGGCAAGCAGGTGTGCCAGCCCCTCCTCACTGGGGTGAGAGTATGATAGTCTCTTCATCTTCTCTGCTCCCCATGGCAGGTATCCAAGGTCTCACAGTCACAAGGGGTGGAAGACATAGGGATAGTTTTCAAGAACAGCTGTTATGGCTAGAAAGTTTGGCTCTGATGCCTGAAGAAATTATCCATCCATCCATGCATCCATGCATCCAGCTGTCTCTGCATCCATTAGACCTCCCTCTATACACCCACACACTTACCCACTTCCAGCCAGCCACAGAGTGCCCTGCATCTCACGGACAGAAAACACACATAAGCAAGGGAGCACATTGCCTCAAAACTCTCAGGTGCCAGTGAAACAAAGAGAAATTCAGCCTACTCGGAGTTCTAAGGAAGGTGCTACCATGAAAGAGGACCCCAGAGACTACTTCCTTGGTCAAGAGCAAGTCTTGAACTCAATATTTGAGCCCATGTCTCATATCTCTGCCCCGTCACTGTGACACTAATAAGTTCCTTCAACATTCCTCAGCATAGAAGCTCTTTTCTCTCTCTCTCTTTTTTTTTTAAGAGACAGGGACAGTGAGAGAGAGAATCAATTTTATTTAGTTTTTCATGTGGCTTTCATTGCTCCAACACTTAGTTGTGCTGGGGTTTGAACCTGCATCCTCACACATGCCAGGCAAGCCTTGTAACCTCTGAGCCACGGCTCCAGCCCCACCATGGAGGTTCTTTAGTTCTTTCATCTGTCAGATGACAGAGAGGGGCTCGATTTTTCTTTTTTTTCTTCTCTTTTTTTTTTTGGGCAGGAATGGGATTTCACCCCCTCCCCTTTTTTTATTTTTACTATGAGACAGGATATTGTTAAGTTGCTGAGGGTCTCACTAAGTTGCCCAGGCTGGCCTCAAACTTGCAATCCTCCTGCCTCAGGCTCCCAAGGCACCAGGATTACACGCATACATCACCGTACTCAGGAAGGGACTTGATATTTTTGTATGTTTGTTTGTTACAAGTAATTGAATCCAGGGATGCTTAACAACTGAGCCACATCCCCAGAAGAGGCTTGATTTTTGAAAGTTGTTCCAATTAAAGACATGTCTCCTGAATCTTTGGATCTCATCCTAAATCCCCAGAATTTACAAGGGTCCCTCAAAGTCAGGCATATCCAGAAACTTTCCCACACCTTAGGTTACTAGGGGGTTTCTGGGAACAAAGGGGAAGCTGAGTGTGTTAGTTAGCTTTTGATTGCTGTGACCAAAATATCTGACAAAAATAACTTAAGAGGGCTGGAGCGGTGGCTCAGCGGTTTCGGCGCTTGCCTGGCAAGCACAAGGACCTGGGTTCAAACCCCAGCACCACATACACAACTAAGTGTTGGAGCAATGAAAGTCATGTGAAAAAACTAAATAAAGTTGTTTCTCTGTTTCTCTGTCTCTCTCACTGTCCCTCTCTCTTTAAAAACAACAACAACAACAACAACTTAGAGGACCAAAAGTTTATTTGGGGCCACAGTTTCAGAGGTCTCAGTCCATTGTCAGCCAACCCCATTGCTCTGGGGCCCAGGTGAGGCAGAACATCATGGCAGAAGGGTGTGATGGGGGAAAGCTGCTCAGCTCATGGCAGTTGGGAAGTGGAGAGAGTGAGAGAGCAACCAGGGACTAGATATAGTCCGAGGGCACACTCCCAGTGACCCACTTCCTCCAGTCATTCCCCACCTACCTACAGTTATCACCCAGTAGTCCATTCAAATTATTAGTCCACCAAATGGACTAATTCACTGATGAGGTCCCAGACCCCATGACCTAATCATTGCCTAAAAGTCCCTCCTCTGAACCTTGCTGTGTTGGAGACCATGCTTTCAAAACATGAGCTTTTAAGGACCATTAAAAGTCCAAACCATAACAATGAGACTCAGGAAGAGAGGAAATAATCTAGGAGCTAGTGAAGTACCTTAAATTAAACAGTCCTCTGCTTCACCCACAAACCCTTGGAAATGAAGAATTTGGGGGAAGTCTGCGAGGGTGGCCACCCCACAAAGGACAGGCACATAACTCTCCCTGTCCTTTCTCCAGCCAGACCTTCCATCCTAACTTTCTTACTTCCTCTATTTCCCACTTCCAACCATACCAACCTCTCCTGGCCACTGGTCCTGTTCCCTTATCTCGCTGCCAGTCTGAGGCTTGACCCCTCCTGCTCATTCTCAATACTGTGACTCCATCTAATCAATATCTGCTTCTTGTTTTACTACAATTCATTGATGAATGTTACATACACATTTTCAAAAGTTTTACCTGCCAGGCAGTTGGCACACGCCTGTAATCCCTGTGGCTCAAGAGGCTGAGGCAGAAGGATCAGCAACTTAAAGAGGCCCTAAGCAACTTAGCAAGACCCTGTCTCAAAATAAAAAATAAAAATAGGGGCTGGAGCGGTGGTTCTGCAGTTTCAGTGCTTGCCCCGTGCGCGCTAGTACATAGGTTCAAAGCCCAGCACCACATGCACAATGAAGTGTCATAGCAATGAATCACATGAAAAACTAAATAAAGATTGCTTCTCTCTCTCTCTCTCTGTCCCCTCTTTCTAAAAATAAATAAATAAATAAAAAAAATTAAAAAAGGGATTGGTACACAATGAAGTGTCTGAGGAATGAAAGTCACATGAAAAACTAAATAAAAATTGCTTTTCTCTTTCTCTCTCTCTCTCTCTCTCTCTCTCACTGTCCCCTCTTTCTTTAAAAAAAAAAAAAAAACGCGGGGGAGCAGATTGGGATGCAACTCAGGGTTGCTTCTAAAAAACAAACAAAAAGCTTTACCTGCCTCCCTCTGTCAATGATGAGGCTGGCTGCTGGCTCTCTGGCAGGCAGGGTACACTCCTAGCTGCCTGCCTCTAAGTAGATCCCTTCCACTCCAGAGCACATGGCACCCAGTATAGTTCAAGACCTTCTGTGGTCCCTGCAATTATCTTCCTACAAGTTCCTGACATCCCTACTCAGGGAGTTTCTTTTTGGACAAAAATTCACTGTCCTAACTGTTGAGATAGCTGCTAGGGAAGGGAACAAGCCTTGTCCATCTTCAGTGCCAGTATTGCTGTGCACAGTGATTGTCACGGAATAAGCCTCAATACACATTTAATTAGCAAGAAAAGGAATTGAACATGACCCTTTCTTACCATGCCCACACATGCCTGGAGCACATCCAGTTCTCAAGACACTTGGGGCTGTCTATTGCGTGGCTGAGTATTTGGTAAGAGCCAGCTCCATACGGTTTTGATCATGTTTTGATCATCTCATGTTCAACTTCTCGGCAAGCTCCCACCCTGTGGCACCCCCTTCTTCCAGCCTCCGGGAAATTCAGAAACAGACAGAAAATCTTGGGAATAACAGTCTCAGAAAGAAGCAGGTCTCCCAAGAGGGAATTTCCTCCAAGAGCCCCTCTAAAGGAATAAGCAGGCACTTCTCTGGTCAGAGTACTTCCTAGATGGCACCTGAGACTTTGTCCACATGGAGGGACATGGCTGTGAAGTATTGGCTAATTCATTAGTGCTTCCTAAAGTGGGGGGAGGGGCACTGCTTTAAGTACTATTACCATTCATCTGTTTCAGATGAGAAAACTTAGGTACAGAGGTGAAGTAACTTGCTCAGGCTAGACAGCTAGGAAAATGTCAAAGCTGAGGTTCTTACTGGGCAGTTTGGCTCCGGAATACTATGATTACACACACCACCCCTCTGAGTTTACCCATCTCCTAAACAAAAATGGAGACATACAACAGAGCCAGGTCTGCAAAAGGCCCTTAGGGAACAGAGAAATTCACTACTTTGGGTTAGCCGTGCGCCAGTCTCCAAGCTGAGTCCTTTATTCGCACCATGTCATTTCATTCTCAAATGACCTCCTGAGTTGGGGACCATTAGTATCATTTTAAGTATAAGGAAACTGAAGCACAGAGAGGTAGAATGACCTCTCAATCCACACAACTAGTAAGTGGCAGTCTAGGTTTGCAGCCCAAGGCTACCTGATGAGTAGTACTTGAAGTGAGAGCTGGGGGCTGAAATGTCTCATTGGCTGGCTACAAAAACTTGACTTGCTAGGAAGAGCTGGAAAAATTAAACACACACACACACACACACACACACACACACACACACACGAGGGGAACCTGATAGCCCCAGGTGGGACCCCAGCAGTTGAACTCAGACACAGAGATGCCCAGTCAAGGGCATCCAGCCTCTGGGGCCTCTCCAGCAGAAGGCAAGTAAGCTTCTTCAGAGCCTCAAAGAGGAAGTCTGCTCAGGCTTCAGTTTTTCCCTGTGGAGCAATGGAGTAGAGGATCTAGCTACAACAATGCCCACGCTATTACCATTCCCAGGGGAACATCATAGGCCAAGATCTGGTAATGCTGAAAGGAAAGCAGGAATGGAGGGTCAGTGCTGGGGATCGAAGGATAGATATTCAGACTGGACTACAGGTCCTCAGAGAAGGGATTCTAGAAAGGGGTGGAGCCCCTTTTGATAGGTAATTGAGGACCTCTGAGCTAACCTGGCCAGGACTCAGTCTGAAGGGGCAGCATTCAGGGAAGTCAAGGGTAGGACAAGATCCCTGAAGGACCAGCTTCTGAGGGTAACCGCCATCTTCTGAGGGGTCAGGGAAGGTAGGGTAGGGACAGAAGACAAGGGAAAAGGCAGAAATTCTGGGGATCAAGGAAGACAAGTGTTTTGCTTCTGTGCTGAGGGCTTTGGGGTCTTCTCTGTGGCTCCAGTGGGGAGGCAGAAGGCAATTATCTGCCCTGGGCTCCAACCTGACCAAGGTGGGAAAGATTTAACCCCAGGAGCAGTGACATTACAGTTCTGGGACAACGGGGTTCCCCAGGCCTTTGGATCTCAGAATCTCTGTCCCAAGAAATCTGAGCCTATTACCATCAAAACCCTAATCCTTGTACAGTCCCATCCCATATCTATCAGACCTTTAAGGATCCTCCCCAGGAGGAAGCCAGCCTGTCTTCTCAGGGCCCCAGAACTGTAAATCCCTCATCAATTCAGGAGCACCCATCCCTGACAGGACATCCTGATACCTAAAGTGTCCTCGTTGCTGACAACGTCCCCATTACTATCAGACCACCATTCCAATCAGGAAATCCTTTTGTTGTCGGAAACACCCAAGCCTATCAGGCAGGATAGCAGTAGTCCACAACTCCAGGGGGCCTTCTAGCTATAGCCTATATAAGTGGCACCTCCTGGTATGGCAGAGCTGAGTGTCAGAGAATGGCTCTGAATGTTAGTGTAGGACCTCCAATAGTCTCAGGGCTACCATCAGACAAGCTCTTAGCCCTGGCAAAGCCCCTCATCTTAAACAATACCTCAACACTGGCTGCAATGCCAGGCAGTGTTCTAGGTACTGATAACACAATGGTGAACAAGGTAAACATGGTTTGGGGCTCATGGAGTTCCCCCTTGTTAAAAAGAAAAAAATGAAAATAAGTACATCAATCAGGATTCTTACCTGCAAACCATTGACGCTCACTGACTGAATTAAACAGAAAAGGAGTTTGTTCTAAAAGACCTGGGAACAGGGTTGGAGTGATGGCTCAGCCATACAGCGCTTGCCTGGCAAGTGTGAGGACCAAAGTTCAAACCCCAGCACCATGCACACAACTAAGTGTCAGAACAACAAAGATTACATGAAAAACAAAATTCCCTTTCTCTCTCTTATTGTCCCTCTCTATTTAAGAGAGAGAGAGAGAGAGAGAGACAGAATTAAATTTTATTCAGTTTTTCATGTGGACCTCATTGCTGTGGCATTTTGTTGCATACGTGGTGCTGGGGTTTGAACCTGCATCCTTGCGCATGCCAGGCAAGTGCTAGAACCGTGAGCCACCACTCCAATCCCTGTCCCTCTCTCTTTAAAAAAAAAAAAAAAAAAAAAAAAAACTGGGAATGAGCAGAAAAGGAAGCCCAGGCACTCAGATACTCCCAAGACATGCTGTACAGTAAGGACAATCCAGACATTCCTTCAAGATAACCTGGTGGCACCAACAGAGGGGAATGCAAATGCCAGTACTGTCTTTATATCCAGACAACTGGGACCCCTGCTCTGCATTTCTTCCTCTGGCCCTTCTCTAATCATACTCCAGACACAGGATAAAGAGTCCCCAGGGACAAGGGGGCATGCCCACTCAGAGCTCCTGCTTCTGCTTCTGGATCACATTTCAAGAATTGAAAGCCAGGGGGCTGGAGCAGTGGCTCAGCGGTTGGACCACTGGTCTGACAAGCATGAGGACCCAGGTTCAAACCCCAGCACCACATACACAACTAAGTGTCAGAGAAACAAAGGCCAGATGAAAAAAATATATAAAACCGATTCTTTCTCTCCCTCTCTTTAAAAAAAGAAAAAGAAGTAGCTATCAGTAGGAAGCATGGAAGGAACTAGTATGTAAGCATACAGCTGGAATGTTTATACTCAGGTTTATGAGACTCTTCACAGCACAAAATAGGACTGAGGGTAGGTAGAGACAATTAGGGGGCTGGAGTTTGGCTCTTCCCTTATCATCTGCTGATTTAAATACAGTTTGTCCTCTCTGAAATTCATGTTGCAATTTAATCCTTATTGTAAGGTGAGAGGCTAGAAACTTAATCCACCTGTGGTGTTTAGAGGAGGGGCTTTTGAGAAGTGATTAGGATTAAATGAAGTCATGGGGTAGAGCTCCATGGTTAATGAATGGTGGCTTTATAATAAAGAAGAAGAGAGGCTGGACACAGTGGCACCTGTTATCCCAGTAACTTGGGAGACAGAGGCAGGATGATTGCAAATTCAAAGTGAGCCTGGGGAACTTAGAGGGACCCTATCTCAAAATTTTAAAAATTGTAAAAAGGGGCTGGGTATTAGCTCAGTGGTAGAGAAGGAGAAGAATGGGGAGTGGGAGGAGAAGGGAAAGGAGGAGGAAGAGAAAGAGGAAAGAGGGGGTAGGAGAGGGAGGAAGTGAGACCAGAAAGGACACATGCTCCCTATCTCTTGTCATATGATGCTCTGCAGTGCCTCAGGACTCTGGCAGTAAGACCATCACCAGATGTGGACCCTCAGCCTTGGACCATAATGATGAGCCAAAATAAACCTCTTTTCTTCAAAACTTAAAAGTGTGTGGTGCTATGTTATTAGCAACAGAAAAATGGACTAAGAGACCACCTCATTTCATCATGGAACAACCAGGAATCCAAGAACTCTAAATTTGAACCTGACTTTCAAGTTGTTTTGAAAACATATTTTTCAAGATAGAAAGTCACACATATTTTTTATTTAACAACTTGCTAGCTTGATTGTAACTGTTAGATATTTAGACTGAGGGGCTGGGGTGTAGCTCAGGTGTACTGTTGCCCCACGCCTCACAAATGTTAGGTGGCAAGCCTGCTAGGTGCCACCTCTGGAATCACAGCTGCAGCTACCCCTATAAAAGGGACATCATTTCTGCCATTATTCCTACCCCCCTCAAAATGGGTTCTCTGATAACCATTTCCTTCACATCACTGTTAGCTTTTTTTTTTTTTTTTTTTGAGAAAGAGAGTGAGAGAAAGACAGACTCAATTTTATTTAGTTTCTCATGTGGCTTTTGTTACTCAGACACTTCATTGTGTACGTGGTGCTGGGGTTTGAACTCGCATCCTCACGAGTGCCAGCCAAGCGCCATAACTGCTGAGCCATCCCTCCGGCCCCACACTGCTAACTTTCTATTCACGGTGCTTGAAAGGTGCTTATGAATAGCAAAGCCTAGGTCATGTGTCTGAGCTCCAGCTGCAAAGAGGGGTGGGGAAATTAGTATGTGACCTTTGGGTATTCTGTGATACAAACAAGCCCAACCAGTAATCAAGACTAATAGGGGGAGAAAAAAGACTAACAGGAAATTTCTCAAACACAAAAGGGTTGTTAGTGTGCAGTGAAGGAAAAAAAAATCTCTATAGTCTACCATCCAACATCAATATACATCCTTCTTCTCAACCCCGACTTAAGAAATTATCAGTTTCACCTAACATACCCACCTTTGCTTATAAAACCAAAACATTTCATCTCTCCCCACAGAGACAACTCAACCTTAGCAATTACCATGTCTTTTAATCAACTCAGGCCTCCTTAACAAAATACCATAGACTGGGTGGACCAAACAACAAAAATTTATTTTATCATAGTTCTAGAGACTGGAAGTCCAAGATCAAGGTGCCACCATGGTCAGTTTCCAGCAAGAGTCCTCTTCCTGGCTTCCAGCCAGCCAGCCATCTTCTCTCTGTGCAACAGAAAGGGATCTTCTTATAGGATCACATTCTTATTGGATTAGAGCCCCACCCTTATGACCTCATTTAACCTTAATGACCCCCTTAAGGACTCTATTTCTAGATGTAGTCACATTGAAGGTGAGGGTTTCAACATATAAATTTGAGTTAGACACAATTTAGTCCAAAGCAACATCCAACTCTAATTCCAAGACCACAGAGTGACACTCACTTCTCATTTTGTAGTGATCTTATATTTCTGTTCTTCAACATGTTAACCATCACCCACACATCTGATTGGTCAGGATAAACTAGGTTATGTTTTGATAACGAGTGACACCCAAATATGAGTAGCTTAACACCACAAAATTCTATTCCTGATGCATGCCAAGACTGTTGTGGGCCGGGAAAAGCCTCTGTCACAGCTGTATTCCACGTGGTGGCTCAAGATTCCAAGCTGCTTTGATCTTTTGGCATGCTCCTTCTCCTGAACACATGCTTCCCTGATCATTCCAGTCAGGGAGGACAGCAAGGGGAACACTTGCTTAAATGTTTTTGTCCATAAGTGACAAATGCCACTTCTGCTTACATTTCTTACCAGCCATGCCTAACTTCATGGGGACAAATTCCCAGGAGGAGAAATAAATCAGAATCTTGATGGGAGTAGTAATACCTCCACAACAATCTATATTCAAAAATGGAATTAACGAGAGAGAAAGAGTAGGGAAGTCACTTAAGCTTGCGCACGCACACATGTGCACACACACACAAAGACACATTTCACAACAAGGAAGAAAATATGGATAAAAGCTTATAGTCCTTAGTACTGAATTTGTCCCAGAGCTTAGCTGGCATTTGCTACTTTCTTCTTCTATTGGTTTTCTACTGCTGCCTAACAAATCACAAATTTAGTGGCTTAAAACAATTCAAATTTATTCTCAGTCTCTGTGAGTCAGGAGTCTAGGTGCAGGCTGCCTGGGTCTTCTGCTCAGGATCTCACCAGGCTCACAAAAGGTGTCAGCAGGGCTACAGTCTCATCTGAGCTCAGTCTCCTTTCAAATCCACCAGTTGTTGACAGCTGTGGTTGGAGGACTCAAGGCCTTGGTCCCTAGAACTGCCTTACGGCCCTCTCCACACACTGCAATTTGCTTCTTCTGGTCCAATACAAGAGCTTGTGCCACCACTTATCTCCTACCTCTATATACTTTTTTTTATTTTAAAAGAGAGAGACAGAAAAAAGAGTCAATTTTATTTATGTTTTCATCTGGCTTTTTGTTTTCCAGCAGTTGTGTTTGTGGTGCTGGGGTTCAATCTGGGTCCTCACACATGCCAAGCAAGTGCTCCACCACTGAGCCACCTCTCCAGCCCTCTCTATATATTTTTTTCTTTTAAGAGAGAGAAGGGGGTTGGGGATTTAGCTCAGTGGCAGAGCGCTTGCCTAGCACGCGCAAGGCCCCGAGTTCCATCCTCAGCCCTGAAAAAAAAGAAAAAAGAGAGAGAGAGAGGACAGTGAGACACAGAGAAAGAATCAATTTTATTCAGTTTTTCATGTGGCTTTCGTTGCTCAGATACTTTGTTGCATGTGTGGTGCTGGGGTTTGAACCCGTGTCTTCATGCATGCCAAGCAAGCTCCATAACCGCTGAGCCACCGCTCCAGTCCCCTCTATATACAAAAGTGTTTTCTTGATTAAGCAAGACCCACCAGGGAATTTCCCTTTCAAATAAATTGAAGTCAATTGATTAGGGTCTTTATTATATCTGCTAAGTTCCTTCACCTTTGCCACATATGAAAACCAAATCACTCAAATTATATCCCATCCTATTCACAAGTCATGGAGTCAAGGGGATTCTCTCCAAGTGAGGAGATTACACAAGGTATGTTCACCATGAGGCAGGAATCTTGGGATTCTATAACACACTTCCTCCATGACTCAGTCCAAGATCTCTTTTCCAACTGGCACTTCATCTCACTTATATTCTATGACCACTAAGGTACTCAAACATTCACAGCCCAGGGACACTGTAGTCCTGTCTGACTTAGGTCACAGTGGTCTTCCATTACATTTGACCACCAGATGTGGCATCATCAGGAGGTGCCCAGGAATCATCCCTTTACTCCTCTTCATGACCCCATCATGTAGCTGCAGCCTTGTTTCCTCTCAATAGACATAATGGATCCTTGCTAATGTGATAACTCCCTATTCACTCTGTGGCCCAAGAAACCCACACCAGATGTTCTCAACTGTGGCCTCAAGTGGCCTCAGTTTCCAACCCAAGGAACCACTCCCTTTCAGGGAAAAAAAAATTGACAATAAAATATTCTGTTCACCAGAAAAAAAAATTTCTTCTCTAGTCTTTCAAGATCACCCTGATCTGGATGAGGTGGCAACACATGTAATGTCAGCAACCTGGGAGGCTGAGACAGGAGGATTGCAAGTTTGAGTCTAGTCTCAGCAATTTAGGACACAGATTTGAACCCCAGCATCATGTACAACGAAGTGTCAGAGCAACAAAGGCCACATTAAAAACTAAATAAAATTGATTCTCTCGGGGATGGAGCTATGGCTGAGCGGTTTCAGCGCTTGCCTAGCACGTGCAGGGACATGGGTTCATACCCCAGCACCACGTACACAGCAAAGTGTCTGAGCAACAAAATCCAAATGAAAAACTAAAAGTTGATTCTCTCTCTCTCTCTTTCTTTCTCTCTCTCACACTGCTCCTTTAAAAAAAAATTTGACTTGAGAGCTAGAGTGGTGGCTCAGTGGCTATGGGGCTTGCCTGGCATGTGCAAGGACACGGGTTCAAACCTCAGCACCACATATACAATGGAGTGTTAGAGCAAGAAAGGCCACATGAGAAACTAGATAAAAATTGATTATCTCTTTCTTTCTCTCTCATTGTCCCTCTCTCTCTCTTTGACAAAAAAAAAAAAAAAAAAAAAAATGAGTTGGTGGTAATAAGAAACTCTCCATGAGGCCACCAGTGTGGACTGAGGGAAAGCTGACTATGACCCAGGAGTGGTCATGCTGGGAACAGGAGCAACCTGCTCACTGGCTCCATACAGCATGGCAATTAGCCACAGACATTTCAAACAGTTCTGAGTCAAAGAGCCAAGACAGTGGAGCTGCTATCACCATCAAAACAGATTCTCCATGGTCACTGCTCCTTTGCACTCCAACTTCAGTTCACAGTCCTGAGAAGGTGCATCCAGATTGACTGGACGTCCCTAAATAAAATGAAGGCAGAGAAAGTGAGTAACTGTTCTATTTGGCTTCTATGTGTGGGAAGGGGGTACAAATGCTGGTCAGTTGGAAATAACAATATTCTGCTACAACATAGAAAAAAGACAATTTCAGATTGTGTGTGTGTGCAAAATACAATATAAAGGATTAAGAAAGATAAAAACAGGAGATGACATTGACATCCCTAAAATAGACTGCTTAGGGAAGACCTCTATGAGGAGATGGTACCTAAGCTAATATCTAAATGAAAGGATATCGGCCATTCAACAAGAAAAGGCTGGTGTGACCGGAGCACAGCAGACAAGGAGAAGAAGGACAGGGAGGCCTGAGTCACATGATTCATGTCTTTGCAGCCACAGGAAAGAGTGAAAATTTTGTTACAAGCACTATGAAAATTCTCAGCTGAGGAGCACTAATAGTTAAAAAGACCCTCTTGGCAGGCTGAAAAATGGACTGTAGAGAAGAGAGGGGAAGTCAGGGTCACTCTTCCAACATCTAGGAAAGGATTGACACAGTCCTAGCCCAGGTGGTGGAGTTGGACTAGAAAAAGAGTAGGGATTTGAGACATAATTATGAAACAAAACAACAGACTAAGCTGACAGATTATATTCGAGGCACAGGGAAAGGGAAAAACGAAGGATGCCACCAGGCTTCAGACCTGAGCAACTGAAGGGATGGTGGTGATATTCTTAGAGATAAAAGGCTGGGGAAGGAGACAAGATGGAAGGGAGGTGCTGGATTTGGAATTAGGTGTCTGAGAGAGCCAAGAGGAAATCCCACATAGGCATTTGGCTCTGCAGCTTGGAACCCAGAAGCAGATCTGTGCATCATCTCTGGCTCTTCCATCTGCTTTTCCAACTGCTCCCCTCACTCCAGTTGGCTGCCAACTCATGGGCTTCCTACCTCTTTAATGTCACTAGTGTCCATGTGGCTTCTGTGGTGCCACTGACTTCAGTTTCTCTCAGAGCAACTGCAGCACTGAACCCTTCTCACATAAAGATCCAATAGGCTGGGACTCACTTTCTCAGCCTCCCTGTGTCTACGGAGGTTCATTTAATCTGTATGTACCTTTTCAAGACTGAGAATTGGAGCTAGACTAGCCATCCCCATGGCTCTATCCTCAGGAATCTTTCTAAAGGTTGACCTGACATAATCACACACTCCCACTCCTCCGTGCCCCGCTACATACATAGCGTCTCTCACTACTAGCCCTTTCCCTGCCTCACCTATATTGGGATTAACCACAAAGCCCTACGTCCCTCCTCTGAGTCTTTGTGCTTACTGTTCATTCTCCCTAGAAGGCCTACCCATCCTCAAGGTTCTGCAGTTTCCTCCATCATGAAATTCCTCCACCTCCCTCTGACGGCCCCCCACCAGAGCCCTCCATCTCCAGCCACACCGGTCACCTCTACTTTGTGTTGAGGGCCCCTAGATTCCTGAGCTTCTCCAAGCAAGCTCAGTCCAGGCCCACATACCCTGGGGCTCAGAGTAACCCAAATTATATAGAATGAAGCAGAAAAGTATTCAGCTGGGTGGGGTGAGGCATGCCTATAAAACCAGAGACTCAGGAGGCTGAGGAAGGACATCACAAGTTCAAGGCAAGCCTCAGCAACTTAGTGAGACCCTGTTTCAAAATAAAATTATAAAAGGGCTGGGGATGTAGCTCAGTAGTAAGGCACCATTGGGTTAAATCCCCAATCCAAAAAAAAAAAAAAAAAAAAAAGACAGTAGTATTCAAGAAACCCAGCAGTGGCACTAATTCAAGCTCCAGAGGGTAGGAGGCAGAGAAGGGAGGGTGTACGATTGCTCAAGACACCCCCACCTACCATCTCAATCCTAATGTCCTATCACCTCACCTCCGGAAGTTCTGTGCAATGTTCCACCCACACTCAGACTGCAGGACAAGCACTGCCCCTCCGGCTAGCCTGAGACCCTCTGAATATGGACAGAAGATTTAGAGCAGGGCGGGAAGGAAGTGAAACAGACCCCTTCCCGGGATCAGGGACTTTCAAAAGCTGAGTCATTTGGTTTCTTGCTCACTTCCAGTCCCTTGCTGGAATAAGATATCCCAGCCTTGTCCAGAGCCCAGAGCCCCCCTTTCACAGGCCAGTAGCTACACACCCCATGTTGTCCATACTGAGACTCCCTCTGCAGGCCCCACAAGTTTGAGGTCCCATGTCTGGAGCAGCACGTCCTATTTTCCCTAGGCATAGAATGCCCCCTGCAGGTCCTGGTGCAGTTGAGCACCACAAAGGGATGAATTGAAAAAGCAGCCTGAAAACACACAACACAGAAAAGTGGCTGACACCCTCACCCACGTGTCCCACACACAATCAGTCAATCACTCACATACATCACGAATGCACTACTGGGCCTGGAGCAATGGCTCAGCGGTCACCATGCTTACCTGGCATGCTCAAGGACGCAGGTTCAAATCCTAGCACCACATAGACAACAAAGGGTAGGAGCAATGAAAGCCACATGAAAAACTAGAATAAAATTGATTCTCTCTTTTTTTCTCTCTCTCTCACTGTCCCTCACTCTCTTAAAAAAAAAAAGGGGGGGGGGGCTGGAGCGGTGGCTCAGCAGTTATGGTGCTTGCCCAGAATGCAAGAGTACACGAGTTCAAACCTCAGCACCCACGTATACAGCCAAGTGTCAGAGCAATGAAAACTGTGTGAAAAACTCAATAAAAATTGATTCTCTCTGTCTCTCTCTCTCACTGTCCTTTTCTCTTTAAAAAACAAACAAACAAAAAAATACAGGGGCTGGAGCGATGGCTCAGCAGCAGTTATGGCGCCTGCCTTGCACGCACAGGTACGCGAGTTCAAACCCCAGCACCACGTACTCAGTGAAGTCCCTGAGCAACGAAGGCTACATGAAAAACTAAATAAAATTTTTTTCTCACTTTCTCTCTCTCTCACTGTTCCTCTCTCTTTAAAAAAAATAAAACAAAATACAAATGTTTACAATAGTTTTAAAAAAGAACACACTACAGATATTTAGGCACATAATCACAATACAGACACAAGGCACAGACACACGGTTGCACACACACAGGTGTGGGCACAAGGACAAATCTTTCTCCTCGACAGGTATATTTGGAAGAAATAGGTTGAGAAGCCACTTGGGATACAGGACATATACTAAGTGGTAGACTTAATAAAAGAGGATGACTAAGTTGCTTCTAGGTCCAATGGGGCCTATTGACTGGAGAGCCCTTTGTTTTATTAGGCACTGGAGTGGTTTTAAGTTCAGAACAGTGCAGAGGAGAGTTGGGGTAGAGCTATTAAAAAGATAAATATGGAGTTTCCAAGAGCTTGATCTCATCACTTATATGGAAGCTTATTCTTAGATACTAGATTCTTGATCAGCAAGTCAGACTGAGATCTGTTCTCACTGTATTCCAAGAACTTTAAAAGAGGCCTTCCACTACTGGTAACACATGAAAGTGGTGAATATGAAAAGGGGGTGACCCTATCCTTTACTGAGGGTCCACTGTCTATCAGGTATATCTTACTCCCATTTTACAGATAAGAAAACCAACACCTTTTTCTTCATCTGTCCAAGGCCACAGAGCCTGACTCAAACACTAGAGTCAAGTATAAAAATCCTGGCTTTTTTCCTGCATTGATATGGCAAATGCAAAGCTTATGTGTTCCCATTCCCTACTCATTCCCAATAATGGAACATACATATCCCTCCCATTGATCCTGACCAGGGACTGGCAACCTATGGCCATGGGCCAACTCTCGCTCGCCACCTTTTTTTGTAAACAGTTTCATTGGAATACAGTCAGCCTATTCATTTCCACATTATCTATGGCTGTTTTTGAACTACAATAGTAAAACTGAGCAGTTACTAGAGAGACCATATTGCCCACAAAACCTTAAACACTTCCTCTCTGGGTCTTTACAATCCCTAATCAAGACCCAGTTTCAGATTAGGAATTGGCAAGTGAGAGAGGGCAGATTGGCTTCAGTGTCTTAGCACTGAAAGATGGTCAAGGAAACAAACAGATGGGGTAGATGGATGGATGGACAGTCAGGCAGTCACATATAGGTAATATGGCAGACTACTGCACCAAATACCAATGTTCTACCACTTATAAACTGAAAAAACTTTGGAAATTCAACTTTTCTGGGCCTCTGGTTCCTCATCAGTAAAATAGTTTAAGCAAAAAAGTTAATATTATCCTATCACATAACTAGAACTGTTAAGGATATTTAATCTTCAGCCCTGGTTGGATCCAGGGTCCAGATGTTGTTATCGTCATTTCTTACCTTGCCTATTCTCTAATCTGTTTTGTGCAGGGGCCTATCATAGATGGGTAATTTTCTAGTAGCAAAAAGTGCTGCCACGGGGCTGGAGCGGTGGCTCCGTGGTTACGGTGCTTGCCCTGCATGCACAAGTACACGGGTTCAAACCCCAGCAATCCACGTATGCAACTAAGTGTCAAAGCAACTTAAGCCATGTGAAAAACTCAATAAAAATTGATTCTCTCTGTCTCTCTCTCACTCTCCTTCTCTCTTTAAAAAAAAAAAAAAAAAAAAAAAAGTGCTGCCACTAGAAGGCTTGTGTCTAAATTTTTATGACAATTGGTCTAAAGCAAAGGCCCTCTGTCTTCTAAATTTCCTAATTTCAAATCATACTAAAAGCTTTGATTAACTGTACTTAAAATACATAGTTCTTCAAGTCTATCCCAGTGTCCAGGGAATGGGATACTTAGACCACAGTGCTATGATTGACAACCCTACCAAGTTCACAAGTCCATGAGATGGGAGAGGAGTTCCCTAAAGGAACATAAAAAGGCATATAGAAAGGTGGTCTGGGGCAGGGGTGTAGCTCAGTGGTAGAGTTCTCCAATCGGCCTTGGACTGACCTAATTCTCCCTGCTTTCTCACTTGTAATTCTCAAGGATAACTGTAGAATGTGCTGGGAATGCAACATCTTGAGATAAGGGGGAGTTGGAATAGTCCAAGCTCTGTTCCATTTCCCTTTTAGAAACCAGATGACCTTCAACACTATAGCCTAGCAAATCACATTGCCCCAGGGCATAAAATCTAGGGTGGGCTGATTTCTAGGTTCCTTGGCTGCAGCACAAGTGGAGAACATGCAGCTTTCCTGAGCCTTGGGGTCCTGGATCCCAACAAACCTAGGTTTCTGTGGTCCCTTGCCCATCTATAATAAATCTGCTTCAAATAACTTGTTGCACATCAGCCTGTTGTCTCACGGGACTCAGATTCATCGGTTACCAATGCAGTGCATCTGCTTCACAGGTCTCCCTCATATCTACTCTCCTTGTCTTTCCTCTCCTCAGAAATCCCTCTCAGTGGGGTGGGGACTTAGTTCAGCGGCAGAGCACTTGCCTAGCATGTGTGAGAACCTGGGTTTAAGTCTCCCCCATTGCCAAAAAATAAAAATCCCTATCAATTCCCAGAGTAGAAAGGCATGGCAAAAGGGAGCGTTTTGGGCTAGATTCCCCTCTAGATATTCCTCTTACAGATGTGGGGCATAGGAAAATGGTCACTAGGACTGAGGGATACTGCTGGCTGATTCAGCAGAGAGAAATCCTAGAGGTTAGAAACATGAGATCGGCAAGCTGGATCTGCTTCCAAAGAGCCTTCCTTTAGTTTTGCTTGTCCAGGGTGGAGTGGATCTCAGATGATCGATGTGTAGGCCCTGTGATGGGCCTTCTCCAGCCTTACCCTGCTCCTATGATTGGGCTCAGGAAATCTGGGGGGCTGGCTATGCCCTATCTTTCCCACTTTTACTACCTCCTGTGTGGGGTCTGAGGACCAAACCTCTACTCCTGAACTAAACCCTGACCCCCAGTCTTAAGACATAGTTCAAGTGGCCGGAGAGGTAGCTCAGCAGTTGAAGTGCTTACCAGGCAAGTACAAGGACCTCAGTTTTAACCCCAGCACCACATACACAATTAAGCGTCAAAGAAACAAAGACCAGATGAAGAAATAAATGAAAGTTGATTCTTTCTCTCTCTTTCTCCCTCTCTCTTTAAGAAGAAGAAGAAGAAGAAGACGACGACGACATAGTTCAATACCTTCAAGAGGGCAATTTCACAAACTTTCTAACAATGGAACACACACACACACACACACACACACACACACACACACCATGTCCAAACTGCTGATAGTTGAAATGGTAAGAGCTGAAACTAGAATAAGAAATGTATACTGAGAGGTTACGAAGAAGAATTACAAAAAAGAAAAAATGGTTGAGCATGGTGGCACATGCCTGTAATCCCAGCTACTCAGAAGGCTGAGATGCGAGGATCACAAGTTCAAGGCCAACCTCAGCAACTTAGTAAGACCCTGTCTTAAAAATAACAAAAAGGGATGGAATGTAGCTCAGCATGTGAAGCCTTAGGTTCAATTCCCAGTACCTAAAAATATAAAAAATAAAAAGGGAAAAGGAAAATCTTACACAAAGAAACAACAGGGGAGCATATTCAGTGAGATATTACACTATGAACTCACGTACTGCATTTGATTCTGACACTAACCATCTACACTCCACAGGTTTAGGGGGAAGGCCTCTAGCAAGACTGCCCCTACAGTCTACAAATAGGCCAACTACAAATAGGATCTCTAAGCTATCCACATTTCTTTTTTTTTTTTTTTAAGAGAGAGGGAGAGAATCAAAGAGAGAATCAACTTTATTTATTTTTCCATTTGGCCTTTGTTTCTCCGACACTAAGGTGTGTATGTGGTGCTGGGGTTCGAACCCAGGTCCTCATGCATGCCAGGCAAGTGCTTCAACCACTGAGCCACTGCTCCAGTCTAGCCATCCACATTTCTGACCACCTGGCTAAAGTCTGAGAGGGTCCCATAACTTCCCTGGAGTTTTTTTGTTTTGCACTGGGGACTGAATCCAGAGAGTCTTATCACTGAGCTACATCTCTAGCCCTTTTGTATTTCGAGACAGGGTCTCACTGCATGATCCTCCTACCTCAGCATCCTGAATAGCTGGGATTACAAGTATGCACCACCATGCCCTGCCTCCTCCAGTTTTGATAATTTACTAGAATGACTCATAGGCTGGGTACAACGGCACACACCTGTAATCCCAGCAACCAAGAAGGCTGAGGCAGGAAAATCCCAAGTTCAAGGCCAGCCTCAGCAAATTCACAAGACCCTCAGCAACTTAGTGAGTCCTTGTCTCAAAATAAAAAATAAAAAGGGGTGGAGATATAATGCAGTGATAAAGCATTCCTGGGTTCAATCTACAGTATCCTCCCCCCACCAAGAAAAAGAAAAAAAGAATGACTCACAGAACCCAAGAAAGTGCTATGTTTATAATTTTTTATGAAGAGTGTAAGTTTGTAATGTCCAAATGAAGAGACACATAGGATAAAGTCTGGGAGAGTGCCAAATGCAGAGGTTCCTTGCTTTCACTGGGAATATGCTTTCACTGCCCTTTGACTTGTCAATATGTTCACCAACCAAGAAGTTATGTAAGCTTTGGTGTCCAATTTTCATTGAGCTATCATTACATAGGCTTGGTTGAATTGTTGGCCACACACCAAACTCAACCTCCAGTCTTTTTCCCCTCCCTAGGGTCCAGCTGACTTAAAAGTTCCAACCCTATAGCCATGATTGATCTTGGTGGTGACCAGCCTCCATCCTGAGTCATCTCATCTTTCAGCATAAATCCAGGTGTGATCCAAAGGGCTCATGAATACCAAAGACACTCTTATTACATACCTCTAAATTGGGATTATGCTTCTAAAATTCTATGATAAGTCAAAAAGTATTCTAAGTCAAAAATGTATTCAATTCACCCAACCTACTAAGTATCATAGCTTAGCAGCACAGTACACTGCACAGTATTAGTTGTGTATCTTCATGATCAAACCACCCGCTGGGAACTGGAGCTCACTGCCACTGCCCAGCATCTCCCAAAGAGTATTGTGGGGCTGGAGTGGTGGTTTGGCTGTTGCAGAGCTTGCCTGGCACACACAAGAGCACCAGTTTGAATGCCAGCACCTCGTACACAACGAAGTGTTGGAGCAATGAATGCCACATAAAAAACTAAATAAAATTGATCCTTTCTTTCTCTCTCTCTCACTGTCCCTCTCTTTAAATACACACACACACACACACACACACACACACACACACACACTGTACCACATATCACAGGGATAGGAAAAGATCAAACTTCAAACTTCAAAGTTTGAAATATGCTTTCCGTTTAATGCAATATGGCTTTCCCACCATTATAAAAGTCAAAAAATCCTAAGTCAAACCACCATGAGTCAGGGACCCTTTGCACTTGGGAAATTACAAAGGTTTAGTTCTGGTTTAGTTCAGGTTCTCAGGAACCAGGGACAAGTGCGCCATTCTCTGCCCCTCACACTACAGCTTTCTAGGAAGCTGGATTCCAAGGTTCTATTCTCTCTGACCTTTGACTCCAGGTACACCATACTGAGGGTCCATCAGCTCTGGGCACCCATCAGCCTGGAGTGTGACACACCATCCAGAGACTGAAGAAGTCCTTTGCCAAGGCAAAACCTACCCTCCTTGGCCTTTCCTTCACCTCCAACTCCTATTCAAGATTCTATGCAGCCCATGACTCTGCCTCTCCTTCCTCCCCAGAGCAGGCCCCACAGTGGTTAAACCATGACAGCACCAGAGGAAGCCCTGTGTCTGAATCAAGGAAATCTCCTTGGCTTAGGGACCCACGGACCACAAGGAAAGACCAAGGTTCCAGCTACTCTGCACCAGACCTGATCCAATCAGGGCAGGGCCTGAAGTGTCATTGTGAGTGTGAGAGCCTACTCATGTCCAGAGTGCAATGCCTCCAATAAAGTCACTTGGCACCCACTGATCTGTCTGCTGATTTTATGTAGCTCAGACTTGGGAAGACGGATATAACAGGGAAAAAGGTGGTAGGATGGGCTACAGGGTAGGATTTCTATTCCGTCCATTTCAGCCTGAGAAAACTTTCATCTTGTTCACTGTTGGTCACTCTCTCTCATACAATCAATCCAGCCAGACTCTTTTGACCCTCCCAGATAAACCTGTGGATAAGCAGTGGACCTTGGCTGGAATGTCACAGATCTGAGGCAGCTATTTCCAAACCCCTACAATGGATTGTCCTTATTGGCTCTGGTGCAGCACTTTCCACCTTCCCCAGCTAGCCTGCTCCATTTATTGTAATGATGTCTTCTTTTGACCATCCCAGCTCTACCCCCAGATGATGGCTCCTTGAGGGTGGAGACTGCCTATATTCTTTAACACTATATCCCCATGTTCAGCACAGTGCCTGGCATGGAGTAGATACTCAGTACATAGCTGTTGATTGAATGTCTGCTAAAAAAAAAAAAAAGCACAGGAAAATCAGTCTCAGCTCAAGAAAGGAGGGGTAATAACTGGCGATGAAGTGAACTGTCCAAGACTATTTAGATAACAAGTGTTTCCTACTCTAGACTGGGTTCTGTAGGGAAACCATTCCTTCTCAGCCCAGGTTCACATAAGGGGAGCAGGGTAGGCAAGGAAGGCAACTGGCAAAGCAGAAGCCAGAGAGGGGTAGTAGGGCCTGGGAAAAACAGTACTGGACAGAGTTCCAAAGCTCTTTTATTGATGCCTGATGCTAAGGGCTGTCTCCCAGGGTATGGTTCCAAAATCTAACTCCACCCCTGTAAGAGAGTCCTGTGACCTGCAGCTTAATAAATCCCAACTCCTCCCCTTTAGCGACAGTTTCTAGCTCCACCTCCGAATGTAACATTTAGACTCCGCCTTCTCTGAAAGACACCATGGCTCCGCCCCTTCCGGGTGCTAGGCAAGCCCCACCCCTAGTGTGCGAAGGCGTCCCTGTGACGTAATGGTAACGGTCCGTTTCCGGGGTGGAGCTAGGGAGGGCGGGAGTTTAGGCTGCGCCAACCCCAAAGCCCCCCTCCAGGTGACCGTAGCCCCTGGAAACCCTTACCCAGGGCCCCAAATCTCCCAGCCCCATGATCGCCAAATCCCTTGCCTTGCCCCTCTATATGCCCCAGGCCCTGGAGATAATCGTCCTCCTACCGCCTTAATTTCTAGTGTCTCTCAAATCTTCAATCCCACCCTCTCCCAGTGAGGCAATTGCCTTCCTGGGGCACCTGCCTCATATTACCTGAGACCTAGTCAGACTCGTCCCGACAATGACAGAGGAGGAAACCTGGGGCTTGGGAATACTTGATCCAATCATGCCTCTCCCCAGGAGACGTTCGGAACCCAGGACATGTCGGGATTGAGGAGATACGAGGTGGCGCTGGAGGCGGAGGAGGAGTGAGTGGAGGCGGGGTTCTGCGGAGGAGGAATCAGACGGCTCCGGGTGGGGGAGGGCTCGCGGTCTCCGGGGGGGCGGGGCGAGGCGGGGCCGTAAGGGGCGTGAGCCATGAATGGAGCCGCCTTTGAGGGGCGGAGCCTTCCTCGAGATCGAGGCGTCCGGGGGCGGAGTCTGTGGGGTCAGCCCCGCCCCGCCCCGCCCGTCCCGGCTTTGCCTTCTCTTTGCAGGATCTACTGGGGCTGTTTCTACTTTTTCCCCTGGCTGCGAATGTGGCGCAGGGAGCGGAGGTGAGGGGGCTGCCATCCCGAGGGCTCGCCGGGGACGTGGACGAGGTTCAGTCTCAAAGGATGGATCGGGGGGAATCTGGGCGCCCCCGCCCCGCCTCATGCCAGTGTCGGGTTGCCCTACAGCTCTGCGCACCCCCGGGAGCAGAAGCTGGAGCCTCTGAGGGGCCTGATGAGCTGTCTGTCGAGCGGCCTGGGCCCTGCTCCCCATCGCTCAGGTCGTGGCCTCCTCTGCCGCACCCCCGCTTCCGCTGCCCAGACAGCCGGTGCATTAAAAATTTAAAGCGAAGTCCACCATACTGCCTTCCTGACTCTCCCGCCGCCGCTACCATTCAGACTGGAAGCCCTTCAAACCTGCGTTTTACTTAGCGGACAGGACCTCCCTCCCTGGTGGGGTGCTTTTACATATCAAGGCCTCCCGGTTCCTAAGGGGCCCCTCATCAATGTCAGGCTTCCTGTTACTATCAGTGACTGCCTCTCCGTTCCTCCATTCCACCCCCGGAAAAAAAAATTTTTTTTCCCATAGCTGTGAGTAGCCTATATAGTGAGAACTAAATAGACCTGGCCTGAGCTCACTGACCCCATCCCCACATTGCTGTGTTCCCACAACCCCAGCCCTCAATTACCACCTTCTTCCCAGGTGAGTATCTGAACATCCTAGATTCCTAGAAGGAATTTGCTGGGTATCTGAAACCCTAAATTCCTAGAAGGAATTTGCTGGGTGTCTGAAACCCTAAATTCCTAGAAGGAATTTGCTGGGTGTCTGAAGATCCCAGA
This sequence comes from Aplodontia rufa, assembly GCA_004027875.1. Lineage (NCBI taxonomy): Eukaryota > Metazoa > Chordata > Mammalia > Rodentia > Aplodontiidae > Aplodontia > Aplodontia rufa. Next base: position 57,165 of record PVKS010006412.1, read on the forward strand.
TTCCTAGAAGCTGCCTCTTCACATACCCTGCCACGGGAGAGTGATGTGGATGGGGCCTTTTACTACAGATAGTACCCCAACCTGGCTCCTCCAGTCTGATCCCAATTTTAGACATTTTTAGCAACAACCCACATAGAGTTTTTACTACTTCCCTAGAAGTCCAAGAGCCACCGCTCCCTGCCATCCAAGTTTGTTTTGTCACCCAAACCAGCCTGGGACCCACTAACTCCCAAAGTGATGAGAATCAGGTACTGCTATGTGAGCCTGCTTTTAGTTAGGGCATCAGTTACAGAGATATCTCAGTTTCTAGCTGCAACCAGTGACTTTCAGCCTGGGCTGCCCCTCCCACAGCTGTCTTGGCCTTATCTTTGGAAAAGCCAAAGGGGAGAGATGGGTATACACCTAGAATTTTTTTTCTGCCTTCCAAAATTCTCTGGACTGACAAGTCCAGGAAAGATCACAAAGTGTATGACAGGCTACCAACTGATAAAGCAGGTCTATGACAAAAGGACAAGGATCCTGGGAGAGTTCCTCAGAATTTCTTCAGTGGCTACACCCAAGTAGCAAGTCCAGATTGGAAGTGAGAGGCCTCTGGTTTCCTAAGGCCTCTTAGTACCAAATATTCAAATTGAGTGACCTCTGGGTTATCACTTTCAAGAAAGCAACCAAGCTCTTAGGCCATTTCTTATACCAGACTCTTCCTTCAAATATGAAATGTTCTGTCCACTCTGGGCCCACACCTCACCAAAATGCTGTCAGAAAACCTGGATTCCAGAGACAAATTCCAGGGAGGGGCCTTCAAGCCTCAGTGTGGACAGGAGAGGGTCAGGTTTTCAGCCTGGAGTGGGACTAGATCTATTCTGGGAGTTGAAATCCTGCCTGACTGTTGAAGCAGTCCAATAGCAGAAAGATTGCTCAGAGAAGGTGTGACTCCTATCCCAAGAGAAAGCCTATCCTTTAGAGATAGGCTTAGACTGTCCCCAAAGCAGAAGACTAGAAAGCACCCCTGCAACATCCAGATAAGGGCTTGGTTATTGGGTTATGACTCAGTTTATGTTTCAAATACAGAACAGGACTTGAGGATTGAAAAAGAAATCCCAAAACCAGGAGTGGGACATTCTTCAATGAGCCTGGACCATTAATCCAGCAGCATGCCCCCACCCCGGCCTTACCCTAGACAGTTCCAGCACTCTATAAAGAATTAGATCAGGAAGGATAGGAGTGTTGCTTTGGGGAAGGGGAGAGGAGGAGGGAGGCCTGGGTATAGGATTAAGAGAAGAGGAAGGAAATGCAGTTTGGGCTACAGTGAGAATGGGATGCAGAGGGTATAGGGGTTGGAAAAGTGGATATTACTGAACCAGGTGTATGGGGCAGGGGGCAGGGAGTTCCTGCAGGCCCACAGTGGAAAGAGGCTGGAATTCAAGTAGAACAAGAGAGATAACCATTTTGTTCTTGAGTCTGATGTCTCCCAACAAGCTAGGGGTTGAGTCTGAAAGTCCAGGCTGACAAACTGATATTCCTAAAATAGAACTAGGCAAAACCAAGAAGGTAAGATTTCTTGGGGCTTTCACTTGTTTTGACATCAGCAATCTAGCACCAAAGAACTTTTATCTCCCCTCCTCATCACCTTACCTTTCGTGGGGAAAGCAGCCCCTACTCAGCATCTCCAGGGCACCCTCAAAACTACTACAAAGGCCTTCTTCCAGCTTCTCTGAATGTGGTTGGCCCCAGCCAAGACCCCTTCTCAGCCAGTACCTGCTTTAGGGATGCATTCCCATCAATTTCTCCTGATAAGACAAACATGCCAGGACAGGAAGTGGAAAGGCAAAGATGAAGGCAAGTTAGTGCTGGCCTGCCCTCTGCTCCCACAACGCCCCATCGGAATGTATATGTACTAGTATGATTGTGCATGTGATTGGATGATTGTGGAAACACAACTGTGTGGGAGTGGGGCTTTGAATTTAACTGGGAGTGTATGATTTTGTCTATGACTATCCAATCATAGGTGTGATTTTGTGCAGTTATTTGAGTGACCCAGGTGTGACTGTGAATGTGTGGCTATGGATATATGAGTATGAATGCCTCACATTACATGCTACTATGGACCCTTAGCTGTCATTAGTCACTGTATGTCAGTCCCCATATCATGCACTACCACTCTGTTCTACTTCTCTGAGCAGGGCTTAGGAAGGGGTCTGTGGCAACAGGCTCAGGAGTGTCACAAGATAAGGCGCAGGAGTGTCACAAGATAAGCAGTGCATCTCCACCTGTGTCTGACTCACCTGGTGCCCCAGGTAAAGTGCAACCACATAAAAGGTAGAGGAGGAAGAGAGGGAAGTATCTAGGCTGAACAACATGAAAGGGCTCTCACCTTCCAGTAGTCTCCTGATGTTATTGTTGCTCCTGAGCACAGACCCTGGGGCAGGTAAGTACCTGGGGGTATAGAAGGCTGTGGATCTGGGTGAAGGGGCTGGAGGGAAAGAGGCTCAGGACGTCCAACCGTCAGCTGTCCATGGAGCAGTTCTAGGTCTGACCCCTTCTGAACACATGGCACTGTTGTCCCATAGCATCGCTACTGCCACCTAGCACTACCTGCTGCACTCAGCTCTACAGACAGCCACTCTCAAACAAGCTACTGAAGAAAGTCATCCGGGTGGAACTGCAGGAGGTTGATGGGGACTGTCATCTCCAGGCTTTTGTGTGAGTTCTTACCCAACCCTTGATACTTCTGACTGACCTCAATCCCAACCCCATCCCCAACTGCTAATTCTATTGCCAACCTGAGTTTTCATATCTGGCCCTTGCCCCTAACCCCCCAGGCCCTAACCACATACCCGAGCTATGGGCCTAGATTTGGATCTTTCCCTTCCCCTTCCCAGGCTTCACCTGGCTCGACGCAGTGTCTGCATTCATCCCCAGAACCGCAGCCTGGCTCGGTGGTTTGAGCGCCAAGGGAAAAGGCTGCAGGGGACTCTGCCCAACCTGAATCTAGGACTTCATGGGAAAATGGACTGGAGTTCCCAACAGCCAAAACAATAAAGCAGGATTAGACAATAATCTCTGAGTGTGACATATTACAACCTTCTCATTCTCTTTATTTTGCATCTTCAAGCCCCCACAAGGAGTAAGGCTGAGAGCCAAGGACCCACACACATTCTCCAGGCACATACATACAAACATACATACCTGCAGAGAACACATCTTCCCTACCTCACATACACATGGTCACACACACAGCCACAGACATACACAACCGTGCACATTCCTCAGGTGGACCTCCAGGTCTGGGATAAAGTCAGAGGTTTAGACACCTTTCAGCTGGCAAGTTTGAAATAAACTGTCTCAAAGAAATGGGCTTCAGATTGAATTTCCATCTGAGGCCTGTCCAAAGGGATCTACTGCCCCGCCTGGTTCTATCTGTCCATCCATCCAAACCAGCAAGACAGAGTTACAGGTGAAATCAGCTGAAGTTCTTCTAGGTCCTCTACAGGTCTGAAGCACCTAGAAGAGCAGGAGGCAAATCAGAAGAGACAGCAGAACTGGGTTTTACCCTAGACATCCTGGAAATGAAGGGGGACCCAGTTCTGAGCTCAACACTCAGAAGGAATTCAGGAACCCAACTCAGAGAGCCCCAACACCCTAAAGATGAGGAAGTGGACAGAGCTGTAGGTCCACACACATCAATAAGCGAGGACACCAAGCACTGATCCAAGATATCCCAAGAAAAAGGATGCTATCTAGCTCTGAGTCTAATTCCCTGAAAATGAGAAAGGGCCCATCCAGAATCCCCTATACTCTGAGAGAGAAGGATCAGACCCACTTCTGAGCCAAAGGACTTGAATGAAAGGGCCATCCCCAACCTAGATATCATGAGGAGACCCAACTCACATTCCTGACAATCTTAAAATTACTAGCGCAGACACTCTCAAAATGGGGGCATACATCACCAAGTCCAAACCTTCTAGGGGTCCTACTCACCTGGAAGCTTGTCCACTGGAATCATTGGGGCCAAGAACTCAGGCTTTTGGGGTCCATCCTTCCCACCTCGTCTCAGCCTCAGCCTGGGCACAAAAAGGCAGCTGTCTCCCTGACATTGTGGGGCATCTCAGTCTCCTCCAAAAGGGTTTATTAGTAAAAAGTCAGGAGAGGAATCAATGAGAATCATGAAGGTGGGGTGTGGGAGGTCAGGGTGGGGAGAAGTAGTTCCAGAATCAGGAAGATTAAGTGGGAAGTTATGAAGGTTGGGGATGGGTGATCTGGGCATCAGATTATCTGTGGGGATTGAGTTTGAGGAATCAATTACAGTCACTTACCAGAGCCCTAGTGCCAGGGCCCCAGCTGCCAGTCCCAGGAAAGAAAAGATTCCTAAAGATACTAGGACGACCACCTGCTCCAGGGGGTCCCTGTGATCTGAGGGGGAGGGCCACATGCCACTGTGAGAGCAAACCCAACCAAGCTCAGTGCCCCCTTTTCTCAGGATTTTTTGTTCTCTACAACCTTTGCCCATCTGCCCAAACTTACCAAGTGGCTGTGGATCTGGCTGCAAAGAGGGCCTTGGAGGAACAGGGCTGTCCACCCGAGCTACTGTCTCCACCTGCACTTGTACCTGGTCCTCAGCAGATACCTCATCTGGCAGAGGCCCTTGAGGGAAAATGAGACCTGAGAAGTGCCCACAAATATCCACACACAATAGGGGCAGAAGCCAGGCCTTGGGCTGGACCTAGGGGCACCTAGGAAACACAGCCAGAAAGGGTGTGGCCAGTTTTGGGGTACTCGGTTTGTAGAAGTAGAGCCTGTAACTATAGCAGTGGAGGCCAGGGGCAGGGTTTAAACTAGGGAAGGGTTGCAGGCCACAAGAATTTAGACCTGGGATAACAATCTCAGTGCTTGCAAGGGTGGGGCATATACCACTGGGCTGCCTTCAGTGAACCAATTCAACTGACAAATGCTTGGGGTGGGTCCTCTGCCCTTTCCTTTGGCTTTGTCCCTCACCAGTGCTGGAGGCCACAGGGGTTCAGACCTGGGATAACAATCTCAGTGCCTGCATGGGTGGGGCATATGCCACTGGGCTGCCTTCAGTGAACCAATCCAGCTGACAAATGCTTGGGGTGGGTCCTCTGCCCTTTTCTTTGGCTTTGACCCTCACCAGTGCTGGGAGTCCCCCAGGCCTCCGGGCTCCAGGCGCTCCAGGTGCCGGCATCCAAAAAGTCCCGGGCACTGACACGCACAGCATGAGGCAGCCCAGCCACAGCATCAGTGATCACCTCTTCCAAGCCAGCTGGCTCCACCTGGGTCAGGGGGATGGTTCCTTGGTGCATTATCCAGGATGTAAGCACAGAGCTTACCCAGCCCATCTCAAAAGAGCTCCCCTTCCTACCAGTCTTGTCCCTGTCCAGGCCTCATGTTGGGTGGCTGATGGGGTAAAGTCTACACCTGGTGTTTGGAAGATGGTAGCATGTAGTGATTACTTGAGGGGCTGTGGAATCATTCTGTCTGAGTTCAAATCTTTGCTAAACGACTCACTGGGTGAATTTTGGGCCTCTCTGTGCCTGTTTCTTCTTTTGTAAAATAGGGATGAATATACCTACATTAGATAATTTATGTAAAACACATGGCACAGTGAAAGGCAGGCAGACAGGGTTAAAAATGAGTTATGATCTGGTGCTGCTTTCCAAACCTGATGCCAGCCAATCTCTAGACATCTCCAGGAGTGGAAATTCACTCAGCTGGATATAAGAGTACTTGTATGAGGATATGCCTCTGGGTGAAAGATACTCCCTTTCCTAGAAAAGTTATTTTTTAAAAACCACTGCTGTCTTCCCATAGATGGGTTTACGACATAGGTATAACTCTGCAGGGCAGAAGCTCTGTTGTCCCAACTATAACCCTAGCACCCAACACAAAACCTGACCCACAGGAAGCACTCTGTAGAGGGAGACATCAGGTCTTCAGTGACCTTTTAGCATCTGGAACGTATGATGCAGAACACACAGTATCACAAAACCAGAGACAGGTTCAGGCCTCACCATGGACCAGGCAGGATGCTGTGCTGGACGGTACTGTAGCCGGAACTTAAGCAAGAAGTGGGGCTGGCGGGGCCAGGAGGTGGGGTATGTCCAGCTGGCGTGCAGGCGTCGTGGGTAACCCGGTACTGACTCTACCCGCAAACCCTGGGGTGGGTCAGGGCGCACTGGGGATGATGAGACACAAAGTTAGATTAGGTACTTTTCACTCGCCCAACACTTCCCAAGATGTGTGCTTAAAGTCACCCTAGCCAGGTGCCCCCAAGAAGGCAGGAAGGAATCTTAAACTTGATCATCCATGAGGCTCAAGGCCCTGTCTGTCACCCTTATTAAAAAATAAGCTGAGATCTGGGGGCAGGGTTCTGAAATGTTTGTTGAGTGAATAAAAGAGATAAATATTTTTTCCATCCAAGGAAGATGAATTGGTGGGAACTCTAATCAGAGTTTTAGTGCCAGCTTTCCACAAACAGATCAAAAGGAGAGGCAAAAAAAAAAAAAAAAAAAAGGAAAGGCCAATGTGAGCTTCCCTTGGGCAAGAAGGATATTAGATCTAGCTGTTTCAGCATAGGGCCTAGATGCAGGTGATCAGCTCTGAGGCTAGGCAGTCAGGAAAGTAGTAGCAGCAGCCTCTAGAGAGTGTGAAGAGGTAATCCAGTCTCCTGGGCTCTGATCTTTTTCTGTTCCTAGTCTCCAGGGGTCATCTGTAGGTGGAATGGAGTCTGTATTGGGAAGAAACTGGAAGCCAAGTGTGGAGGAACTGAGTCTGTTTGGGGTCACCCTGGTGGGGAACTGGGGAGAGATGCAGAGGTAGGTACTCACAGATGTTCTGCAAGCTCACATCCAGCAGACGTGTGCTTGCACCCAGTGGGTTCACCTCAGTCACATTAATCCGGTACTGGCTCCAGAACTCTGCCCCATGGACCACACATCGGGCAGCCCCTAGGGGGTCCTGTGGGCATGGCCAGGGCCCTGTGGATGGGCTCACCCTAGGAAAGAGAATATAATCTTGAGCTTTGGAAATAGCCATTGTGGAACACAAGCTGGAGCCCCCAGCCTCCCCTCATGTCCTACCTCTGGCCATCAGCTCCCGGCACTGTCTTCTTCCTGGTGGGGAGAGGGTCACCTGTGGTCAGGAAGGAAAAGAGGGCCCTCTGCCCTCTCTGAGGCTTTCCTCAAACCTCCCTCTCTGCCTTCCAGCCTCACATTGTGCTGGTACTCCCAAATGCACAGGCACACACAATCCATCATGCACACGCACCTGTAGGAGGTAAGGTAGCGGGTGGGTAATCCGCTGACCTGGCTGGGACTCCAAGTGCAGGAAAAGTTCTCATAGTCGGCTGCTTGGCAAGAGACCACAGGACGGGCAGGGGGGTCTGGAGACAGAGTGAACAGCTGGAGCCTGAGCAGTCCCCCACTCCTCCCTATCCCAGAGGGCTTGCTCAGGTTCCAATTCCCTCAGGAACTCCACATCTCATTATTGCCACCCTCCCTAACTCACAGCCCAGCTTCAGGATCACTGTGCCCACAAGTGCACCATCCAAGGTCCGGCAGATGTAGGTCCCCTCATCAGTGCTATCCGCCCGGGCCAGGACCAGTTGGTGCTCTAGCCCAGAGTCAGGTCCCTGGAGCAACTTTGACTCTCCGTCCCGAAACCAGGACACTGGGGTCCTGAAGATGAAATGAGGTGATAATAGAGAGAAGATTTAAAGTTTAAGTCAGGGGCTGGAGTGGTGGCTTAGTGGTAACGGTGCTTGCCTGGCATGTGTAAGCACACAGGTTCAACCCCCAGCACCACGTACACAACGAAGTCTCAAAGCAATGAGTCACAAGAAAAACTAAGTATAATTGATTCTCTCTCTCTCTCTCTCACTGTCTTGTTCTCTTTTTGAAAATAAAATAAAGTTCAAGTCATACCAAACCACTGTTCTAACTGCACCTGCAATAAAACCCAAATTCCCTTCACTGACTGGCAAAGCCCCTTGTGATTTCTATTCCTCAGAAATACTAAGCTCACCCAGATGCCCCTCACTGGATGAGTGGATCAAAAAACTCTGATTATATATATGAATTCTACTCTGCTATCAGAGAGAACAATATCATGCCATTTGCAGCCAAATGGATGGAAATGGAAAAAATTATGCTGAGTGAAATATCCCAAACTCAGAGACTCAAGGGCCAAATGTTTTCTCTCATATGTGGAAGCTAGAATAGAATCAGAAACAGACTGAAAGTTGGCTAAGCTAATAATAACCTCAACATGGGTGAATTTTTACATGAGCAAGGGGAACCTTGCCTATGACACTGGGAGATGAAGGGAGGGGAGTAGGGTGGGGGGAAGAGTAGGGTCATCAAGGCAGCTGGAGGGTGGGAGTAGGGGGGTTATCAACCCAGTGGGGAACCTTTGACTTCCATGAGAACCCCATCTAACACGGGTAAAGTAGGGGGAAACACGGGATTGGGGGGAACCTAAAGGGGGAAGATTGTGGACTGGCATCAGCCTTGGCTTGCTCTGTCATTATGCATGTGTTCACGATGCTGTGGCAACGATTCCCTCCTAATTGTAAGACTATGTTGAATAAATAAAAAAAGAAAAAAGAGATATTTGAGCTCATTCCCACCCCATGTCATTTGCACCAACTGTTCCCTCTGTTAGGAATGCTTTCTACCCTAAACTGTGCAAGGCTACCTTCTTCCTGGAAGCAGAAATCAGCTTCAATGTCACCTCCTCTTAGAGACCTTTCCTAATTACCAACAAAAATAAATACTCAGTTATCCTTTTCTAAGTGATGCTCTTTGGACTTTCTGTCCTTTCTACCTGGAAAGATTCCTGTTTGTGTACTGTCTGTCTGCCCCACTAGGAAGTAAACTTTATGAGGCCAGGCACTTTGCCTGGCTTGGTGCATCGCTATATCCCAGAGCATATAGGAGACCAGGCACTTAGCAGGTGCTCAATACACATTGGTTGAATTTTCTATTGAATAAGGATGCTTAGAAGGTGAAGACAGAGAGGATAAAGATTACAGTCAGAGGGGACAAGGATGGGAGGGAACAGAAGAACTGAACAGGGTCAAGAAAAGGTCATAAACCAGGCATGGTGGTGCATGCCTGTAATCCCAGCTACTCTGGGGACAAGAGACAGGAGAGACAGGAGGTTTGCAAGTTCAAGGCCAGCCTCGGCAATTTAGTGAGACCCTGTCTCAAAATAAAATCTTTAAAAAGGTATGAAGATGTTGCTAAGTTGTAAAGTGCTTGCCTACCATGTACAAAGCCCTGGGTTCAATCCCCAGGGCCACCAAAAACAAAACAAAAAGAAAGAAAGAAAGAAAGAAAGAAAGAAAGAAAAAGCAAAGAAAAGGGCCACCTGTTAGATCAACAGGCAGGTGGGGCACTTACCCAGCACTCACTCCGGGGCAACACAGCATCACGGACCTACCAGGCTGCCCATACTGGACCCCTGTGGAGGGTATTTCTGAAGTGAGAATTTTCCTTATTTTGTAAGAGTGACAGGGTAAGGAGGTTTGGGTCATGTTATAATCTGAAGAGGTAAGAAGTCAGGGTAGAGAAGAAACCCTGGTTGTCAGGAATGGGAGAGTCACAGCTAGGCATGGGAAGGGGCTACAGTAATAGTACAAATCCCAAGTCAGAGCTGGGGGGGTCATTGAACATCATTCTTCTCACCTGGGGGTCCCCAGGCCTGGGGGCAGAGGGAAGAAGCAGACACCAGGGCTGTAGCCACAGCCACCAGGACCTTGCTCAGCCCTGAGCAGCTGCTGCTCATCTGTAGGGAGAGAGGCAGGGTCAGGGGTACCCCATCCCTGAGATAGGAAGCTAAAACCTGGTTCCTCTTCTCCTCTCCAAGACTATGGCTTCCTACGTGGAAAACACCATGAAGTAGAGTAGGCCTATCAGAAATTATTGGGGAATCTGACCTGAAGTGCTGTATGCACACACGCATGCCCTCACACCCTCCATCTCAGTCCTAGGCATAAGGCCCAGAACAAAAGCCGGAGGCAACAGACAGTGCCAGCAACCACCCCCAACACTACCCTTGGCACCCACCTCTGGCACCAAGGGCTGGCACTGGCTCAACCACTCCCATTAACCCTTCCAATCCATCTGTTAGGAATTCTGGCATTCATTCCCACCTGTCCACAGCTAATCACTGCCTCTGACTATCCTGGGGCAAACCTTATCATCCTGAGGTGAGGGGCTGTGATGGTGGGTCTGAAACCACCCTGTTAAGCCTGAACCTGGCTCCTTGCTCTGGCTACTTGGGCCACTTGGGCTGGGTCTGGCTTGAAATCTTATTGGTCTTGAGCCTGTGAGGCTGGATGGGGGTTAGGGTGCAGGCTAGGGCTACAGAGTTAAGCGGATCCAGATGCCCTGGCTGCTGCCAGAGGCTGGGGGCGGGCAAGGAGCCAGCAGATGGAGATGGAGACAGGGTGGCGGAGAGGGGAGGGAGTTGGGAGCCTGCAGGGACAGGGCCCAGCGGCAGGGTAGCAGGGTACAGAACCAAGAGAAGAGATCACTCAGTGATCAGGACCAGAAGGTAAAGGCTCAAAGAGGTGAGGACAGTGCTGGGCTGGGAGCAGTGGGAACTCAAAAAGTCTAAGGAGCTAACAGCATAGGTATACAGGAGACAGCATATGCTAGAAGAGAGGGTACTGGGTTGGTGAACAGGAGAAGGAAAACAGTTGGAAAGGGGCAGACAGGGAGAAAGCCGTAGGCAAAAGGGCCAGAAGAGGAAGAACATGGACCTTTTCAGAGTAGAATGGGCTCACTCCTGGCCCCCCAGCCACATTTACTCTGCCCTACCTTGCTGATCCCAGTAGCTGACTGTCCATGGCCTCCAGGTAGTCCTCCTACCAGCTACAGCAATGGCTCCTGCTCCACTCAGTTCTGGGACCCCAGAACCATCCCCTCCTTCTCCTTCCCAGCCCCGCCCCCCTCTGGGCCAAGCTCAGCCACCCCTAGACAGGCCCCCTCTTTCCTCCTCCTTTTCCTCCTCCCTCCATCCTCTTCCCTCCTCCCCTCCCACCCTGGGAAGGGAAGAGGCCTCCCCCCAGGCTGGAAAGGAAGCCACAGATGCAGCCAGGACCAGCAAGGAGAGGAGGGTTGCTTATGGGTATGTCCCTGTCAGTGAGAAAAGCCATTTTCACCCAGCTACACACAGCTACATTCATGTGTGGAATCACTGGGTGCAGTTAGCAAAAGACAATTCTTTGAACACACATGGACACAATCAAAAAAAAAAAAAAACACACACACACAAACTCATGCTCTCATTCTTTTTCACTCCCCAGCAAATGTTTCCTTAGGGCTAAGTAGCTGGGTTTCCAGGGGAAGAGAGGCCCCAGGCTGGGGGATATAAGGAAAGGCCAGAGTTCAGTTTCCCGTCCCCTGGAAGTTCCAGCCATTTCTCACCTCTCTCTTCAACCTTTGGGCCCCAGCAACAGGAAATGCCTTTGGTCCCTTGGTGCCAGATACAAAAGACCCACACTTAACCTCATACTCACACTGAAATACAGTCACTCACAGTCACACTGACATACTCAGACGTCCTCATTTGGACTCAGACATATTTATACATACCTATATACTCACAGCACACATGCATACACATGCACAGTTCCCCTGGGCTGGGGTCATAGCACCCCTAAATGCAACTTTTCATAGTTTAAGCCATCTCTTCCAGGAACTCTTACCAATAATATGAGTATCTCATCTATCAGCATCTCATCACTATTACAGACCCCCAGGTAGCCAAAAAGATAAAGGTGAACAGATAAGTCAGGGACACTTAGAAACAGAGCATATGACAGAACTAGACAAGCAGATGAAAAACACCAGACAAAACTGCAAAGACACACAGACAATTATCTCCAGGAAGACAGTCACAGAGAGAGAAGAAGAAATACAAGGAAACAGAGAAAATAAGGTGCAGTAGACCAGTGATGGCGACTTTCTTTTGGTTAGGAGGGAGGCAGTTGGGGATTGAACCCCACACATGCTACACCCTCCAGCCCCCAAGAGCAATTGAGCAGATGAAAGACCAGAAGCCCTAAGGGCTGGGGATGGTCTGTCTATGCTGCAGGCTAAGTTGAAAGGTCAGTCCCATTGGCTATGGAAATGCAATACAGCAACATTCCCACACAGTCTTCTTTAGATCACACACATTGTCACAAGTCTCACTCTTGCAAGGCTAGTCACACATTGGCAAACAAACCAGCCACCCACTCTCACATTGGCAGATACAGTTTTAAATCCCATAGGGACCTTCCCAAAACAAATTCCCTGATGTGGTCACAGTCCCTCTCTCACACACACACACACAACTCACCTCACCCAAAACTGCATATTGACAGATACATACATAATCCCACCCTTGCACGACCGCATGCAGACTCAGCTACATGCACACTGGCACACGCAGTAACATTAGCTGACAGTTGCACCAAATGTCAATCAGTTATGGAGTTTCACACACTGACATCGTCATACACAGACACAGCCTCACAGTCCACACAAACACACCAACAGTCCGTCGATCACTCTCGGCACTTTAGATCACACACCACCCTGCCCCGCCCCTCCTGGCAAGACTCCGTGGTCTACACCCGCCAGCCCCACCAGGCCTCACCTTCCGCGGCCACCGCCGCCAGCGCCCTCGCCCTCTGCCCCAGCCTCTACACCCTCCCGCCCTGGGCCCCCGCAGTGGGGGCGGCTCCACCCAGGCGCCAATGGAAGAAGAGAGGTGAAATGGAGGGGGGGCTCCCGGCCCATTGGAGCCTCCAACTGCCAATCACTTCCACCCCCACCTCCGCCGGACACTTCCTGTCCCGTCCGGACCCTGGAGTAGCTGACTACCCCGGCTGGAGCTGGGTTCCTTGGGATCTCGACTGAAGGCCTGTCCTCCCTGAGACAGCAGCGCTGAAAGTGCTTAGGCCCTTCCCCCTCCTAGCTGTCCACAGAGAAAGACTCTTTCAGGGCTCAGAAGCCACTGGGCAGGTGACTGGAGAAGTTGAAGGTGCCCCTAACTCCTGATAAGATAGGAAGGAGATCTGTTTAGAGCAGTGGTTTTCAAATTTTGCTGGTGGTGTTGTTTTAGAACTGCCAAGCCCCACCTCATACCAGTTAAGAACCTAGAGGTTGGACCTAGATGTCAGTGTTGTTAAAACTCCCCAGATGAAGGGCTGGAGTGGTGGCTCAGTGGTAGAGCACTTCCTTGGCATTCGTGAGGACCTGGGTTGGGTTCAATCCCCAGCCACATACACAACTAAATGCCAGGGAGAGAGAGAAAGAAAGAGAGAAACAGATGAAAAAAATAAATGAATTCTTTCTCTCTCTCCCTCTCTTAAAAAAAAACAAAACACTCCAGATGATTCCAAAATGTAACCAAAGTGAGCGCTGTGTGTGTATGTGTCTTTACAAGCATGCCTTTACAAGCACGTCTTTACAAATTCGTTAAGAAACCAGCTACCCACCCAAGACTCACATCTATCCCCCAATCCCTGGAGGATGGAGGGAGATGCCTACTATGTCTGTCTGATTTCCTTCCAGATTTCCAGACCAGGGCAACACTCCCAAGTCCGAAGCACTTCTCCCTCCAAGGTTTCAGAAAAAAGATCCTGGATTGGAAGGCAAGCAGCCATGGTTCTTCTGCACCAGGTCCAGTCGCTGCTCAGCTTTAGTGTGATTTCCCCACCCAGAGACTCAAAAGCATTCTGGCCATCCCTGCATTACTTATATGCCTCTCCCCCACCTTAAAATTTGGAGGGTAACAGGTGGCATCAGGTTTCCTGTATGGCCCATTGTTCCTCCACTGTTGCACAGAGAAAGATCCAGTATGGTGGGGATAGACCCAGTGTCATTCTGAGAACCATGCCCTCCTTCTAGTCCCTGGGACTCTGGCTGCCCTATCCCTGCTAGAGCTGTTTTCTGCCCTGTGCAATGATTAGAGCACAGATGCAACAATACTGAGCTAGCCCATCCTGCACTTGAGACTCTAGAGAAGCCAAGGACACAAAACCACCTACATGCTCCCTAGCCACCCCTTTAGCCCCTGCGGACTGGAGCAGAGCCAAACTATAGCCACTCACAAAGCCAGGATTCTGGCAAGAAGCCCAGGGTCTGGCCACTGACCACCAAGACTAGGCTTCTTCTCATCCTCTCCCCACCAAACCCTCAGGCTCCGGCTTGGTGGTGAAGGGAGCTCTGGCTTTCCCAAAGCCTTAGCCACAACTAAGAACACAAGCTTTTGAAATATTTTTTCTTTTCTTCTTCTTCTTCTTTTTTTTTTTTTTTTTTTGCAGTACTAGAGATTGAACCCAGGGCCTTGCACCTTGCACATGCTAGACAAGTGCTCTACCACTGGGCCACATCCCCAACCCTTTTTATCTTTATTTTGAGACAAGATCTCACTATTACCCAGGCTGGCCTCAAACTCAGGATCCTCCTGCCTCAGGTTTCCCAAGTACCTGGAAATACAGGTATGTGCCACCCTGCCCAGCTTTAAGCAGTTTTCTTTTTTCTTTTTCTTTTTCTTTTTTTTTTTTTTTTTGAGAGAAACAACTTTATTTAGTTTTTCACGTGGCCTTCATTGCTCCAACACTTAGTTTTGTATGTGGTGCTGGGGTTTGAACCCGGGTCCTCGTGCTTGCCAGGCAAGCGCCGAAACCGCTGAGCTACTGCTCCAGCCCCTTTAAGCAGTTTTCTAAGCTGGAATGCCATTTATGCCAAAAGGGAATCTATAGGTCAGATACACTACTGAATATTAATTTTATTCAGATATTTGGTGATGGATATGGAAATTACCAGAAGCCACTCAGCCTGGCAGCAAACCCCCTTACTCATTGAATCTACATACTCAGGCCCTTATCTGAAACTATTGTTTCTAGCCCTTATCAGAGGATACCCACCCTACTGAGAAACTTAGTTTAATCCCCACCTATTGAAAAACCCAGTTTAACCAGAGAACTCCACCTTGGCCCCCTCCCGCCTCATTCCCTCTATATCTACCCCAGGCTGTAAGTGGCAGACTCCACTGGGTTTTTTGTCTCTTTTCTTACATAATAGTGCGGAAACCCAGGACTGGAAAGGAAACCCAGGACTGGAAAGCGGGGCTTTTAGGCTCCCTCCTGTTCTCTAACACTTATACCTTATTCTTCATCTGTCCATCTTTACTTCCTTTCATTTGGGGTGGAATTTTTGCATCAAGTTTTTGTACATCTGCAGACATGGAAAGTTGTAGCTGGATCTGTGCCCTGGGGCTTTTAACCCCAGGTCCCTAAGGGTTAGAGTTCATACTCATGTGGTGTCAGAATATGTGATTAAAGTTTAAGAGCACAGTTTTATTGATGCTACATAATTGGAACCCAAACTCCAGGCTCCAGTTCAAATTCCCTTAGGCAGAAGGATTCAAGGCCTTGTGGTCAGCATGGTCAGGCGATGACAGCTGTCTCCCTGTCCTTCTGCCTCAAGTAGTAATGTACTTCAGGAAGGGCTCTTAGTCTCTCTGCAGCCTGGAAAGGGGACAAGAGGCAATCAGAGAGGGCAAATGTTACCCAGAGTGGCAGAATGGAATTCTTAGCACCCAGGAGACATTGGTGGTAGACTAATGGGATTGGGAAACTGGTGACAAGACTGCTGGAGTCACCACAGAATGGCGCTGATCAGCTCCTGAGTCCCTAGGAATACACAGGTTTTGATGGGGGTTCTCAGAGTCATGATTGTTAGGATGCCTTGGGAGAATAGAAAAGAGGATCTGGAGTTCCAGGATACTCTGAGTCCTCACCTGCTCAGGGGTGAGATCCCTTTGAGCTTGGGCAAGCATTTCATAGCCAACCATGAATTTCCGGACAGTAGCAGAGCGCAGGAGTGGAGGGTAGTAATGAGCGTGTAGCTGCCAGTGGTCCCAGTTGGCACCAGCCTCTGATCCTGTGGGAGCCCCTGACAGGAAGAAGAGGCAGAAATGGTGGCAAGGGCCTTGTCTCAGTTCTTCAATCTAGCCCCTACCCCCAAACCTGACCAGGTACCTGAAAATTATATCTCCCAGAAAGCACACTGGTGCCAGTTTTACCAAGTTTGCTGCTCCACCCTCAAACAAGTATCCCTGCTCTGGACACTTCCCCAGAAAGTATTTCAAGACCTAGTAAGGATTTTAGTCTCCTGAGCTCAAATCTAGCAGCCCAGGAATGTTGGGCTAGGTATAAGTACTCAAAAAACCTCACCGTGCCAGCCCATGGAGTAGGGAAAGGATGTCTCAAACAGATTGTCATACTTGGTCAAGAGCTTCTTCATGATGGAGGCTAGATCTGGAATCAGAACCTGACTCTCAGCCTGGCAACCAAATACTGGCCCTACTAGTGGCCAGCCCCAGGATCCTAGCTGAGAGACTCACCATCACGCTCAATAGGGGTCAGTTCAGGCAGCCGCCGCACATGGCGACGGGGCAGCAGTAGTGTCTGGAAGGGCCATACTGCCCAGAAGGGGACCAGCACTAACCAGTGTTCACTAGTTAGGACCAGACGCTCCTGGGTACACAAAATGGAAATGAGTTAATTAAAGTGGGTATGTGGGATGGGGTAGGGACAGCAAATAGGGGAAACAGAAGCAAAAAATGTGGTTGATTCTCATCACTTCCACTACTACCATCCTAGTCTAAACCACCATCATCTTTCCTTTAGATCATTGTGAGTTTCTTCTATAAAGTTTTTCTGCTAGTTTCTATCCTTCATACACATCACTTTTGGGGTAAGAAGGCTAAGGACTGCTTGTAAACACAGGCCTGGCTCTCTCCCACCTTCCTAAGTAGCTCCTGACGACCATACTCCATCAGCAGGGGCTCTCCATGCTGACTCTGATAGGTCCGCTGAGACCGCTCCTCACGCTGGGCAATATCTGGCAGGAAACTGCTGGCCCACACCTGTCAAGGAGCAGGAGCAAAGAAAAGCAGGCAGGTCCTTTACCTCCAACGCCCCACATTATTAGCATATTTCCTTTGTCTCGTCCCTTTATCTAGTTCCTCTGCCCACAGTACTGGCTTGCACCCAGCCAAGAAAGCTGCTAGAGCCCATGACACATTTACCTGGCAGTGAGGGTGGGGGTTAGAACATCCCATCATGGCTCCTTTATTTTCAAAGATCTATTGGGTAGGGGTATGGAGCTTTAATAGCCAAAAAAAGCACATCAACTCCCTCCTGATCATACCCTGTGGAAATGCTAATCCCCTGAACCAAAGTCCCTCCCTCCCCTTCCAGGAAAGTAGAGGACCTCACAGACCTGTACCCAAGGGTACTGGGCACCCAGCTCTTCTGTGACTGTGGCCCATGCATCGATGACAGCTCGTATCTCAGGGACTGACATGAGTGGCAGTGTCACATCCGACCACGGGTGGAAGCACATGACCTTACTAGGTGATGAGGGGAGAAGGGACAACAGAGGACAGGGCTTGGGTGCTAGGGGCAGGGCCCAACCACAGGGGACTTAGTCTTCAAGCCTGGGTTGAAGGTTGCAAGAGGGGGAATCTATAGTTACCAAACTCCTCTAGCAGCTTCTGCTTGGAACAAAGGGTGATTGCTGGGTCCTAAGATAAAAGGACATCACTCTGTGCAGCACAATTTTCCCAAAAGGTCTAGCCTCCCTCCTCCCCAACAGCAATTAGAATCAAGGTACCTGGATCAGGGGCATCCGACTGCAGAGCTGGGAAATCATTGTCAAACAGGAAGGTGCCATCATATTGGGGATTCACCTACTGACAAGGACGGGCTAGAAGCATTTGCTGCCCCAATTACACCACCTGGTGGGCTTAAAGGACCAGCACAGGGTGCAAGAGGGTAGGAATGACCCCCTCCAAAAGGACTGGTGCGATTTGACTCGGAAGGAGGTCCACTGTACCTGTGGGTGAAGGTCAGCTCTAAGGGGGAGCTGCTCCCCGCTGGCCGATCTTGTGGATGTGGACTCTACAGCCTTACCTCTCCATTGGCCCGTGTGGCCCCGGGACACAGAGGGTTTAGGGGGTCATGGCGGGGCACTGTCTTCAGAAGCTGGGGCTCCACTTGCCCTTGCCAAGGCCGCTTCATGCGGTGAGCTGACACCAGCACCCACTCATCCTGCAGCGGGTTGTAGCGGATATGCTGGTGCTCTGGGGGCAGACAGTCAAGATCAGTTAGCAGAGCTCTGTCTCTCCCCTGGTTCTCAACCCCCAGCAGGCCCAAACTCTGGGGCTTCCTCTCGGCCCCGTATTGCTGAGGAGCTAAAGCCTGGACTGGACCTTCCCAACGCCAAATGCCCTGCAGTTCCTCTTTCTTGGTCTGGGCTGACCTGCCGACACTGGGGGCGGGGGACGGGGAGCTTCCGTGTCCCAGCGAGTCTGGGCCGCCCTGCAATTACCGCTAGCTCGGAAGGTTGCTGCCTCGGAGTCCGCTTCTGACTCCTTCAGGCGCCGCTCAGGATCAGTTCCACTGCGCGACATGAGGCCAACCCCGGAATCCTCAGGAACGTCTGGGGAACTGCGACTCTCTTCCATTTGTCTGCCCCGCCCCGTCCCCGATGATTGGCCAGCCTCCAACACGTGACAGACTGAGCGGGCCGCCTGCCACTGGGGGCGGGGCTCAGGACTGCTGAGCAGGCAACTGCTTTGAGATAGCAAGCCACCAGGGCTAGAGCCAAGGCTGGATGATCCTCTGTGAAAGGGACACAGTCCTGCTCCAGGACTCTTACAAGACTTCTTTACTGCATTCATTCATTCATCTGGCCGTTCATTCGGCCAATATTTATTGAGACCCACAATCACCTCAGTCACCTGCTCAGCTGTGATGGAAGAACCTTAGGGGTGCAGGTGGGCCTTGATCTGCTATTGCTGAACCCTGGTCCCTCAGGTGTTACCTGGAGGAGTGCAGCAGAAACAAGTTGGGGCGGGGGGAGATGGCTAAGTGACAATATTTTACTTCTCTCTCTCAAACACAAGCAGTGGGAGGAGTAAGAAGACTATAAGAAATATAAAAAAGAGCCAGGAATGGTGAATGCACACCTGTTGTCCCAGTTACTAGAGAGGCTGAGGTGGTAGGATCATTTGAGACCAACCTCAAGAACAAAACAAAGAGGGCTGGACCCTTGGCTCAGCGGTATCTTACTTGCCCAGCATGCTGTGTGAGGATCTGGGTTCAAACCCCAGCACTACATACACAACTAAGTGTGGAGCAAGGAAAACCAGATGAAAAACTAAATAAAGTTGATTATCTCTTTTTAAAAATAATAATAATAATAAATGAAAAGAAGAAAAGGAGAGAGGAAGGGGGAAAGGTGGGTGAGTAAAGAGGGGAACAGGACTGGCAGTATTCAGCAGCTCCAGCCATCTGGGAGGCAACAGAAGTGTTTGTTTCCTTTACACATCCCCTTCTCTTCTCCAAATTTTTCTTCAACCAGACCAATTAACTAACACTAGAATAGGTTCAAATTAATTCCTCTCCTGGCACTCTTAACAAGTCATCTAAATATTGTCTAAATCTCTTCCCCACATCATAGTGGAGATCAGAGGCCTCAAGGTTACCCAGAGAATGATTGGCTAAGTTGAAATTTGAATGCAGGTTTCCAAGAAAATCCCCAGTGCTGTGCGATGTCTCTGAGACTTTAGTGGGATTCAGAATAGAAACTAGTGAGCTAGAAGACAGACTTTGGCCAGGTAGGTCCTTTCCCCCAAGCCAGGCCAGACCAAGCCAGGTATTCTGCAGTTGAGCAGCAAAAATTGGGTCATTAGGGCTGGAGAGGTGCCTCAGTGGTTATGGCACTTGCTTGGCATGCAAAAGGACCTGAGTTCAAACCCCAGCACCATGTACACAACTAAGTGTCAGAATAATGAAAATTAGATGAAAACCTAAATAAAAGTATCTCTTTCCCTCTCACTGTCCCTCTCTCTTTAAAAAAAAAAAAAAGGTGCCGGGGGATGGGGGGGCACATTGGCCATTGACCTGAACTCTGCCCTAGAGTCCTCAGATTGGAATCTGAAGAGGCCACTTGGTAGAGGGCAAAGAGCAGGGACTGAGAAATGAGAGTTTTACCTGTTCCCACTGGCTGTTTATGGTACAAGAGACAGTAGGGCAGGAATCAGAACCTTGCTTTTCTACTTTTATAGGTGTCTTTGAGTGGACTAGATTTCTCCAAAAACACCAGTGATGAGGCGTAACCAGCACCCTCCCTCCCAGTTCCCAGAGATGTGATCTGGCTATAACATATGGAGAAGATGGCTGTGACCCTCAGTGCCTCAGTTCCCCTTCCTCAGGCCATTCAAATTATGTATACTGGAAGAGCTTCCTGAAAGACCAGAAAAGGGAGCTGCAACCCCAGATAGTCTCAAAAGACTTTGCCTGGAATGGGGGGTAGAAACCAGATTTGTGTACTAGTCCCAAGGGTTCCTGGGCTTTGGGGTGGGGAGGGGAAGGGTTGTTTGTTACTGCAACTAAGATTGGTTACCCTGATTATTACAGACAAAAGATATGTTACTATATTCTGTGCAGATAAGAGTACAGGCTGGAAAGATGAACTTTTTTCTTTCTTTTTTTTCTTTTTTAAAGAAACTTGGTAGAGAAAGGAAAGATAAAAAAAAAAAAAGGATTATCTAGAGGGGTCTCAGGGTTCTAAGAGAATAGTCAACTCAGGAGTGCCATAGAAGCCAACTATAAAAACAAATTCCCTGTCATGCTTTCTCTTCTAGATAATCCTTTCTTTTTCTATTTTTTTTTTTTTTGGTGGGGGGAGGTACTGGAAATTGAACCAAGGGATACTTTTCCACTGAGCCACATCTCCACTCCTTTTGATTTTTTGAGACAAGGTCTCTAAGGTGCTGAAGGGCCTTGAATTTGCAATCCTTCTGCCTTGGCTTCCCAAGTCACTGGAATTACACTCCTGTGCCACCACTCCGGGTTTAATATTTCTTCTCTCTACCAAGTTTCTAAAATAGTCCATCTTCCCATCCTCTACCCTCAGCCACAGAATATTGTAACATCTGTTGCCCTGTATTAGTCAGTAAGCTTAGTTGCTGTTATCCCTAAGACTCAGAGGCAAACAGCAACCCAAGCTGTGGCTTAGTACTACAATCCATCAGGTGTGTGTTTGGGATGGGGATAAGCTTTGTTGCATGTAGCATTCAGGGACTGCACCAACCTAGTGGCTCTACCATTCCTTAAGGGTTCAGAATTCTCTATTATGTTCTCTGTAACTATGGTAACATGAGGAACAAAAGAGAATATAGCTAGAGATGGTGGCACACACCTGTAATCCCAACTATTCAGAAGACAGAGGCAGGAGACTCATGAGTTCAGGGCCATCATAGGCAATTTAGCAAGACCCTGTCTCAAAATAAAGAATACAAAAAGGGCTGGGGATGTGGTTCATGGGCTGGGGATATGGCATGCATGAGGCCCTCTTTTTTTTTTTT
>PVKS010006413.1:0-78620 GCA_004027875.1 Aplodontia rufa
ATTGTCTTCTGAATGGAGAACGTCTTTGAGGACGTTCTGTAGAGCGGGATTAGTGTTCACGTATCTTGTGAGCATGAGTTTATTGTTAAAATATTTAATTTCCCCTTCGCATTTGAAGCTGAGTTTTGCCGGATATATTATCTTTGGTTGAAAGTTGTTATTATTTAACACTTGAAAGATATTGTTCCACGCTCTTCTAATGAACAAAATTTTAATATGAAAATAAATCTAGCCAAATATCCTGAAAATGTATGATTAACGTTACACAAGAATCTAATGTTCCATGTTAAGTTCCTTGGTCAAAGAATAGATACCTAATGTACTGGAGACTTTATGACTTAAATTATGAGATACAGTTTGAACTCATAGCTGAATCCAAGTAATAATATAGTGCTTTATAATTGCATGTTTCTGGGGCTGTAGCAGTGGCTCAGCAGTTATGGCAGTTGCCTGGCATGCGCAAGGACTCAAGTTCAAACCCCAGCACCAACCACATACACAACTAAGTGTTGGAGCAATGAAGAACTAAATAAAGATGTCTGTCTGTCTGTCTCTCTCTCTCTCTCTCTCTCTGTCCTTCTTTCTTTAACAACAAAATAATAATTGCATGTTTCTTGGCTGCAAATAGTTTGATCTCCCCTGGATTCAAATGCTTCCAGATTTCACCTTATCCAGTTTTCTAAAAACCAACTTCTGATGCTCAAAGATGCCTTCCCACTGGCTGCTACAAATCTGAAATTTCTAACATGAAACTCATTGCTTTAGAATAGGCTGATGATTTATTTTAAAATTATATATATATATATTTTTTTTTCTGGAAAGGGCAACAAATTAACATATGAAATCTATTAACATATGAAATAGTTAGTACCCCTTCATTTATCTGTTTCTCTTGCCCCTGCCTTAAAAGTTACTGCTTCTGGTCTAGCTGCCTTTGTTCATTGGGGTGGTCATTTCTACCCAGAGGATAGGTGATATGCAAACAAAAGGGAGAGGCAACATCTCATATCCAGTTCCTTCTAGCATCATGTGGCCATATAAATAAAGCATGGCCAACAGGGAGAAATAATGACAACTGACTATTGACGAGAGGAAAAAAGAGCATACTGGGAAATTTTAAAACTATGGGTATCTACTTAGGCAGAGCAAGTTCAAGTTAGATACCATACAGTGAGAAGTCAAATAGCTCTGTGGATAGCATGAAAATGCCAAGGGCCTGAGAAAAGGAGCCCTCAGTGGATTGGGACCAGGAGAGAGTCAGATGCCAAAAAACAAACAAACAAAAACCTACTTCACAGTTTTGAGGTTTTTTTTTTTTTTCTAAGTAGGTACTGAAAGATACAACTGAAGGTGGAGGAAGGTGAGAGATCTAAAATATTTATGGGTGTGATAAGACTTGCAGGGTTTAAAGCAGGAGGAAAAGATAAGTGAGGGGAGATTGTGCTAGGGAGGGGGTCTGACAGCGTTTTTGAGGAGTCCATGAAGCCAGTGGTGCAGGTGTGGATTCAACTTAGACACCCAGTTCTGGAGGGTAAATGCATATTTTCTTTACACAGCCGGGTTAAATTACTTCCCCTAGGTCTTTCAATTAATCACTTGGAGAGCAAGGAATAGAATCTAGCTCTCCAGGCTCTCATTTCACATCTGGAGAAGCAAACTTTTCTGAGAAACCCCCTTCATTTAAAAAAAAAAAAAATCTTTTGCAAATCAATGACGTTTGAGTTCTTTTCCACAGAATTTGCAAAATACTTTTACTTTTGCGTGATGTAAAGTGAAGGTAGTGTTAGTACTTAGAAATACTATGAATTGCTTTCTGCTTTATTTATTCAAAAATTTAAAATATTGTTCAAAGTTACTTGGAGTTTATTCCCCCCAGATTTTAAGCTATTATTCTGGGAAGCTAAAAAAAAAAAAAAAAAAAAGAGTTACAGATCTGAGAAAGCAATGTGTGCAGAGCTTAACTGCTGCATGACTGATTGTGTGATATATTGCTCTTTTCACTAATAACCACAGAGCAGGTAGAGGCATGGCAGACTAATTTGGTTTATATGTCCAGCTGTAAGGCTAGACACTGCATCATTCTTTTCAGAAACCAGTGACTTTAGGCATGTGGAACTCGTAGTCATGACAACAATAAACCAGCTTTGAGTCTGAGTTTCAGCTCAGAAACTGCCTTGTCTCCATTACTTCCTGCTCATGACCTGACTTTTCTTACTCTCTGGGGCTAGGGGCTGGGGATTTATGAAAGATCTATTGAACAGGGCTCCAGTATATGTTTAATGCTTAAAATGTCTGGGTTGAAAGTTTTGCTTGCACAGATGGCTAAAGGCTGGGAGCAGGATAGATCAATCATTATTATTGCTAATGACACAGTTATAAGGGCATACACAAAGGTGAGCTGATTTGGAAAATGGGAAAAGGCAATGTGAAAAGAGTGACTTAGAAGCATTTGTTTGAATAACATAAAAATAGCTATGGAAAAATAAAATATTTTTTAAACACAAGGAAATTATGCCATAATTCTGAAAGAACCTATCCAAAGGATGCCATGAAGAATAATCAGACAAAAATTAGTACACAAATTTATTTGGGGTGTGTATGAGAGAGAGAGGATATGTATGTGATTTTAAATTTTAAGAAACAACAGATTCTCATGCAAATCTGCGAGTGGTCATTTTTGTGTCCTATGAATTTAAAGAATAAAAGTGACTACTTTCAAAGATGCCGTATCTCAGTGACAAGAGTTTGAAACCTTGAGTCCACTGGCCTCCATTAAATAACTGCTGTAATATTTTCAAGATGTCTAACCATACAAAAATCTCTTGATATTCAGATGTAAAGAGAAATTACATGATTTACATCAAATCATATGACTCAACTGTTGAGTCATGAGATGAGATAGAAGAGCTTAGCTCAGTGCCTAGGATAGCACCCTCATTGATAGGCAGGTTTCGGTGGTGACCCTATCGGTGTAGCTGCTAATAGGAATTGGCATAAGTTGATATCTGCTCTTCATGTGATTATAAAGGTTGAACTCTTTCTTGTTGCAGAGACAGTCAAAAAAATCTGAAATACTTTTTTTCTCTTTCTGGAGTGAGATTTTCTGGTTTTAGTATTTTCCCTGTATAGCCTGGATTGTAAGGAAGGTAGAGATTTAAAGGCTGGGGAAGACAAAAGGGCAGATATGAATTGCCAGTATTAAAGGATGGTACATCCGTGTGCCACTTTACTGCCCAAACTAGCTTTTGTCCCTTTTCCCCCTGCAGGGAGTGAGAAATTTACCAATTTTGTTCCTATTCCTTAGCAAATTAGCCTCCTTCTACACAACTACCTCTTTTTATTTGTTAAGGGTTTTTTTTTGTTGTTGTTGTTTTGTTTTGTTTTTTGGTACTAGAGATTGAACCCAGGAACGTTCTACCACTGAGCTATATCACCAATCCTTTTTAATTGTCATTTTAAGCCAGGGTCTTGCTAAGTTACCCAAGCTGACTCAAACTTATGATCCTCCTGCCTCAGCCTCCTGAGTCTTTGGGATCCCAGGTGTGTGCACTGTACCCAGTTTATGACTATAATTTAACTCATATTTTCCAGCAGTTTACCTTCACAAGTCAAAAAGCAGGGATGTAAAACATGGATCAAACTCTAGATAGAAATCAAATGCTTCTTTTCTATGTACTGAGAAATTGAATGATTTACTTTCCCAGAGATCAACTTCATGATTTCATGGTCATGTGATTTAACTTCTTAGTAACCGAAAAGGTGCCCTGAGGCTGGTTTCCCTCCATGAAGAAACGCAGCATGAATCACTGTGTGGAACCACATTTGGTAATCATGTTACCATTTGAGAAATCCTGATCCATGCATTGATATGTATTGTTTCTTATGCTGTTGAATGGTGTCCCATACAATTGAATTTCTCTTAGTACAATGGCAGTTACAATTTACAGCAATGTAAGTTTGTTTTCTGAGATACATAATTAGATCACATTTGCCTTTTAGTGTGTGAGAGAAGTGATTTTTGTATGTTCCTCATTGACATAAATTAATATACCTTGCAAAAAGAGGACTATAGCAATATTCAATAGTACTATTAAATTTGTTTATTTAAATTTGATTAAGATAATGGAATAATATGAGAAATGTAATTACTAGTACAACAGACATATGGACATATAAAATATGCATTATATAATTACTGTATATATAAAAGATAATTGTATGACTAATTTTTGGATATCACAAGAATTGTATTAAAAAGTATAACTATAATGCTTAAAAAGGCGTTTGTAATATTACTACTCCAAAATGTTATTTTTTCATACAAAATGGTCTTATGTTGAAAGTTTTTCACTATACTTTAATTAAATTCAGATAAAAATATTGCCAAAGTTGGGAAGATTTTCTGTTCTTTCAAGATCTCATAATTTCACAAATAATGGTTCTAATGTCTCCAAGCTTTGAAGGGGATTTTTAAAAGCCTAAGCCATTTTCCCCTAAGTTAGACTGTTTAGTCTGAGCAAAAGATAAATCTTGTGAAGATTCAGAGTCTTTAGACATACCCAGGGGAAACAATTGTCTGTCTTGGAGTTCCTTCTGGGATATTTCTGTCTGTTCAGTATTGGTGTATTTTTGTTATTGCTCACAAATGTTGCTGATAAAGGAATTTCAAGTAAGGGAATTGAAACAATGTGAAAATAAATTATTCCTTAATGTGTAACAGAAGGCTGATTCATCAAATGGGGCTTAATGTTTATGATGTGCTTAACAGCAGAAAGATTCCAGTTTCTCCTGGTGGACACAGGAATATTCCTAACACAAAGTCAGATTCTTCTCTTTCAAATTCTCTGTGGATCTCACAAGCACCAGGGCAGAAGTGGTATCCAAGAGAACAAATACAAAGTAAACTTCTACTCCAGAGCTTAAGTACGCATTTTAATTTTTTTTATTTTAAAGAGAGTTTTACTAAGTAGGTACAAGATAATTTCTAATTGCTTAAAATCCAAGTCCATCAATTTAGTAGCCAATTTTCCTAATTTGGGCTAGAACCAAAAACATCTATTTACATAGACAAATAGCATGATATAATTTAAGGTTCACTTTTTATCAGATTTATTTATGTATTACTGTTATTACTATTGTTGTCTGAAAAATTTCCAATGCTTTTCTGCTTATTGTTTTATTATTATCTGTCTAGTGCTATCACTGTTAAAAGTGAAGTCGAATGGGTATTATTTATTTTGTTTTTTCTTCTTCCTGACCTTTTACATATTCTGATTATTCTTGAACCAGTAAGCTTACAGATAGATGCAAAAGTGATGAGAATTTGATTTAGCTTTGGCTTTTATTATCAGATACCCACAAGGAAATAAGGCTTTGATCTACTTCCTTGGAAAGTTAATCCCAGTGATTATGTGGAGATGTGTGCAGTGGTAGCTACAGGGATATACATCTTTAATCTCTTGGTGTTGAATACTTAATCCAGTTCAGATTCTTGGCAAGGAGATTTAAAGAAAGAACAAAATAATTACACTCTTCATGGGCTTTGTTTTCTGGAATGAATATTTGGTAGCTCAGCTTGCTCTTTTACAGTTTAAGGAGAAAGCTTAGGAAAATAGATTTGGATTTACTTAAAATATTGTAAAACTGATAATTTTCGTGAACCTTGACAGGTAAATTTAAAGTATGTTTGTTACTGTTGAGTAGTTTGGGTAGTATTATTATTCAACTTGTTTTCCTAGGCAGAACAAAGTTTAAATAGAAAATACATAATTTCCAGTACAATAATGTGATAATTATTAAGCTAAAACTTCTCATTGAAGAGTTCATCTTTTTCTCTCTATAAATAAAAAATTCATATTCTGGTATAGCCCATAAAATGCCCATTAAAGTTAAATATAACCCATATTCATTATAAAATGTTCTAAAAGCAAACACATTTATTTTAAAAACTAATAGTTCATTTTAGAGACAATATAAATCAGTTTAATATATTTTAAGCCAATTTTTTTAGATAACACATTTGTTAAAATAATGTCTTTCAACTTACATGATTTATTATAGCTTATAACTACATATCAAAAAGGAAAATAATCAAAATATTACCAACCTTATACAAACATTTATCATTCATAATATTTTGATACAGGAAATATAATACAAATTAGTATCTTTTCCACTTAACATTATTTATGGAGTTCTCTATGATTCCTTTTGGCACACAAATATAATTTCATACCTGTATAATATACCACCAAATGTATTACCATAGTTTATTCAACTACTTTATCATAAATAAACTTGAAACTTATTTGTGTTGAAAATATGAAGTACTAGCAAAATGAACATCATTTTATTACTTACGCTAAGAGGAGCTGTAAACAAAGCTGTTAGAAATTAATCCTGATATCAGAACAAGGATGAGTAAGTTTGGTATTAGCCCCACTCATTTTTAACTTAATTCATAGTTTTAAATGATACATGAAATAAAAAATTTTATAATTTGATTTTTTTACTTAGAAATTTTTCACTACTGATTCAGCAGTGGCTTGACAGATACTTAGATTCAGCCCTCTATATTAATTCATCACAAGCAGTGATGGCCTTTTCCTTCCTTCCCTCCTTAAGTAATGCAGCTCTTCTTTCTTCTATGACTAAGGCCTCTGAATTTTGTGATTTTTTTTTAAATTATCTTGTAAAAGAACATGCTCAATAATCTTTGAAATTTTGTCTTGGTAATGATCGGAATGGCAATTGGACATGGGTTGGATAAAAGTTTGTTAGTTGGGAAATGACATATTGATTTTACATCTTAACAAATTTACTCTTTTTGGGAATTCATGAAACATTTCCTGAAAATATGTCATGGTTTAAACATGTCCAAATGAGGGCTGGAGTGTTGGCTCAGTGGTTATGGCGCTTGCCTTGCATGTGCGAGTATGCAGGTTCAAACCCCAGCACCACGTACACAATGAATTGTGTGAGCAACGAAAGTCCATGAAAAACTAAAATACAATTGATTCTGTCTTTCTCTCTCACTGTCCCTCTCTCTTAAAAAAAAAAAAATGTCCAAATGAAGTTTCCATAGAATTTCAAAAGATTTTTCTGTGTGGGCATGTATAAGTTAGAAATATACTTGAAGTTGTGTTTTTACCCAACCCTCCCAAAGCAAAAATGCATCCAAGTGTTGAAATTGTACTAGTTTTGTTTTGCTTTTAAATTGAATTGATAGTGTTCTGGCATCAAGTAGACAAGGAATTTTGTTGGTTATTCACTATAAATATTCTTTAACATATATTGTTGCCTACAGTGCTTCGTTTCCCTTGCTCTATGGCAGTTTGCAGAGATGAGTGACCTTGATACTTGTATATTTATCATTCAGGAACTTTTCTAAGAATGGAAAGAATAAAATCTTCCAGTAATACCTTCATTTAACATAAAACCCTCTCTTCTGTTTTCTTTTTGATGTTAACCTTATGACTGTAGGCGATGCCTGTCAGAGGCAAAATCGTTCTGTCTTATCCATGCCCATGGCTGTGAGTAGACATGTGGAAAGCTTGTTGTGGTGGCATCTGGGATGAAGGGGGCACTTCCAGAGTGTGGTGTCCTCACGTGTGGACACGAGAGACAAGGTGCCAGGCAAAGAATGTGGGTATTTCCTTAACTCGGAAGGAAAAGAATCACTTCATGAATAAGATGGGTGTCAACCCTTGTTACTGAGCCTTCTGAAATCACAATTTATAGTGCTTATTTGGGTATTTTTTCTCTTTATAATCTGGACCCTGCAGTCTTTAGTGTGTATAGATTTCCAGGTCAACTCCACAGGGATTTAGATCAGTGTCAAAGTGGGGTCCATGGGCCCACGTCCCAGAACTTTTTGTTATTGACTCAATATGTGGTAAGGAGTTGGGGCCAGAATGACAACCAACCAGGTTGCCAAGCGCACTGGTTAATTCACTTGTTGCTTTCACAAAGCAAAATATTCTTGGTTATTTCCTGAAGTTCTGATAATAAACAGTTCTGGTAACAAAGAGAAGCTACTTTGAGCAGCAATTATTTAAATCTTTTAGACTTCACATTAATGTCAAATATGTGGAAACATGTAAGTACTTAATATGAAAAATGAATACTTGCTGATAAAATTGGGCAGAAGCCTGGGGGTGGGGAGCGGGTGTGGTCAGGGAATGGTTTTGGTTTAGACTTTGCCACTAACCTTCCATGTAACCTTAAGAAAAATCATACAATCTCTTGAGTTTCCTTATCTGCAAAATAAGCTGGAATTAAATATTTTAATGAACTATATCACATTTAAAGGAAGGGACTACATTGAAGCAGCAGTTCCTCTCATGTAGTCCCATGTTGTTAGCATATTAAAATTGACTATTGATTAAGTGAGAGAATAAGTGCTAAAATGATCATTTTAAATTTTAATTCGGACACTCCTGTAGTTCTCATACTTTGAATATATTCCTCTTTTTTAAACACACTTTGGTATAATAAAAAATTGTTCTTTGTGTCATAGTGTATTTTTGTTGCTTATGATAGTGTTCTTGGATTCAACCTGTGGTTTAAGAAAAACACTTAACCAAAACCCTCATTTATTTCTTTGTCACCTTTATTAGGAAACATGAGAAGTTCTTTTTCTTTTTTCTTTTCATTTATTTGTACAAAGCCACAAGAACTAGCAACTTCTAATTTGCAACAAAATACAGTAAAATTTGATTCTTTTTTGAGAGAGTCAGTTTTATTTAGTTTTTCATGTGACTTTTGTTGCTCCAATAATTTTTGTGTACATGGTGCTGGGGTTTGAACCCGTGTCCTTGCGCATGCCAGGCAAGCACAGTAACTGTTGAGCCACTGCTCCAGGCTTTTCCTGTATGGCTATGTATGGTGAAACCTTACTAATGTGCTCATTTTTACTCATGACCAAAACAACACAAGTAAGGATTGCAGATATTTTTGTGATAATATTCTACAGGGTATGCAAAACTATAAATGCCAAGTATGGAAAAACTAAGGAAAGGTATTTTCCTCAAAATAGAAATGACATTTCAAGAGAATTGTTTTAGGAAAAGCTTGAAGCCTTATAAAAAATGAGCATGTTAATTTGTTCCTTCTAAATAAGCAGATATTATCATTCAACATGCTGGTCACCAATGTCATTCCAATTTTGGGAGGAGGGCTATTGTCCTAGGTAGAGACTGTGCGGGGTATGTTGGCATTATGTCCTCCCTGCTCCACTCTCTGAGCAATGTGTCACCATCCTCTGAGTTTAATGCACTGGGGCTCTGCTTAGCATCCCAGACGTGCCTCTACAATGTAGCAGTGGCTGGTACATTTCCAAATTCTCTTTCTCCCCCTAATTCTCTGCATATCATATCCTTTAAGTCAAAATTGACCACAATTGCAGATCTCTTCTCTTACACCACACCCCTGTACTTTTCTTCTTATCTTCCCATCTAGAGCTGGTTGCTGAAATTGCCCAATTACTCTTTTACAATTGAAATTTGAGGTTAACAAGCTGTTAAAGGTTTCATTCACTGCTATTTCAATAGGGTAGGTGTTCATGTAAATATTTGTTGAAGTGAATTATGATAGTACAATCTACTGAGGAGGCAGTGCTTCCCTCTCTCTCTCTCTTTAAAGAATCAAATTTATTTAGTTTTCCATGTGGCTTTTATTGCTTGGATACTTAAATGCATACATGGTGCTGGGGTTCCAACCTGGGTCCTCGTGCATGCCAGGCAAGCACCATAACCACTGAGCCACTGCTCCAGTCCTCTATCCGTCTCTTAACACTTCAGTTGGATGTGACCGCTGTCTCCATTGGACTCACATAGCACTTTCTTTGAACTTGTCTTGTGACATTTATCACTTCATATCATATTAAAAACAGGCTTCACTGTCAGACAGATGGAAGTTAAAATCCTTACTTCTACCTTATTGTATGTATAATCTTGACCAAGTTGTTTAGTTTCTCAGGGGCCCAGTTCTTTTTTCCTGTCATGTGAAGAAGATTGGGTCCACCTTTAAGTTATGCAGACAGCACGGTATAATATATGTGCAAAATGCTTTGGATTTAGTAAGCATTTAATAATACTAACAAACTTATATAATACTTACACACAAGGTACTGTTTTAAATCCCTTGCATGTATTCATTTGTTCCTCACAAGAACACACTAAAATAGGCACTATCTCCCTGTTTTACACATAAGGAAACTAAGACACACAAAAGCTAGTAACTTTCCAAGAACATAGATCTGACCAAATGTAAGAGTTGGGATTAAAACTTCTGCATTTAACCCTTTGCTAACAGTCTCTTAGTATATGTGTATTATTCCTCCCCCACCTCCATTTTTTAAGAGAGGGATAGAGAGAGAGGAAAAAGAATCAACTTTTTGTTTTTTTTTTTGGTCTGGCCTTTGTTTCTCTGATACTTAGTTGTGTATGTGATGCTGGAGTTTGAACCCGCATCCTCGTGCATGCCAGGCAAGCGCTCTTTCCTTCTATTTGTTAGGAGGAGTACAATTTTATGCAGAGTGAGGCATAATATGTGTGCAAAATGCTTTACTTTTATTAAGTATTTAATAAATGAGTTGTTTATGAAATGAAAGAGTTGTTATGGTTTGGATATGAGGTGTTCCCCAAAAGCTCCTGTGACAATTCAGGAATGTTCACAGGTGAAATGATTGGGTTATAAGAGCTATAACCTGATTGGTTTATCCTCGTTTGAATGGTCTATCTGGGTGATGACTGTAGGGAGGTGGGTGTGGCTGGAATACTTGGGTCACTGGGAACGTATTCTGGAAAGGTTCATATTCCCTGTGGCACCTTCCCTCCTCTTTGCTTTCTGGCTACCATGAATGGAGCAATTTTCCTGCCACACTAGGATGTGCTTCCTCATCTTGGGCCCAGGGCAATGGAATTGGCCAACAATGGACTGACCCTCTAAAACACTGTGCCAAAATAAACAGCTGTGCCAATGCTGAGTAAAAGAATCACAAAGCTGGAAATGTATTGCAAGATTATCAGCAGCTGACCATTCTCGGGTGAATCCTTCAGTCTCATTTGCTCTTAGCTTTCTACTCTCATCTATGAAACAAGGAGTTGTATGGTAAATAACTGCTTTTTGTCTTTTCAACACCCTTTTCCTTGTGGAATTGCCCCTCTTCCAATCTATTTCAGAAAGGTTGTTGATCACATGGCCACCTGATCCTCACTGCAGGGCTTGCAGAAATTTCCATATTTTCAAACACTGATTGGTACAGGGCTGAACATATAAATAATGCAGGATTACATTTTATATGTGTAAGTTTCATGGATCCAGGGAAAAAATAAGCCCATTTTTAGTTGCAAAATAGATAAACTGAAAGAATCATAAAGGCATAAGGCTGCCAGGGGCAATCTCTGCCACCAGATGGAAAGAATCTGCCTTACGGTAAATCTAGCACAAAGCAAACAGATGTTGAATTGGAACTTGGTGGGAGAGACAAGAGAGAAGTGGAAGGAGAGGAAGAGGGGATATGTCAAGAATGATCTTTGCAACAATTACTTTGGTACTTGGATTCAACTATATCTGAAGTCAATCTATCTGTTTTTAAATTTTGTGATACAATAAAATATTCTCTATCTTAAACTAGTATGGATTGACTTTCTTTAACTTACTAGAGCAAAAGTTCTCATCCATACAGACTTAAATAAATAACCTCCCTTCTAGTTATTATGTTCTGTAACCATAAGTTTCATTGTATTTTCATAATTCTAAAGGAATATTTTTGACAAAGCACATGCTTAATATTTTTTTTTTAAATAAATGGTTCAGTTGGTAATCCAGGATAAAAATAGGTATACTTGGGATCAAAGTATACATTTCAAATGACTTTCATAGGTTCCTGGTGATTTGTTAGTCATCTAAAATATTTAGAGACAGTGTTTCATTAGTTTAGAGATTATTCTTGGTCAGGTTGACTTCTTCTGGACTTCGTTTTGAAACTCAGCACTAACAGGAGGACTGATAAAAATTAAAAAGTGGTTTGCTGGGCACAAGGACAAATCTGTTTCTGAAATCAGTA
This sequence comes from Aplodontia rufa, assembly GCA_004027875.1. Lineage (NCBI taxonomy): Eukaryota > Metazoa > Chordata > Mammalia > Rodentia > Aplodontiidae > Aplodontia > Aplodontia rufa. Next base: position 12,071 of record PVKS010006413.1, read on the forward strand.
AGCTAAACAAAGAAGGAATCAGAATGTAGAGAGAATTTCCAACCATAACCCCTATACCATAAAATAGGGTTGTAAAATTCAAAGAGGCTCTAGGAAACAAAGAAGTGAATAACTTTAATTCAGGATCATAGCCACCAGATGTTGATCCAACTATACTCTCCCACACCCACGCACAATTGCATATTTACAGAGGTAAATAGTTATTGAGAATAAATGTGAGTAACACATAGGTATTTAAAAATGCTTACAATTTGATAAACACACATCCATACTTCTTACTGCTTCTTATATCCAAATATATTCATATATTTATAACCACATGGAATGCTACTGCTATAGTCATCCACAAATTGAATCCTCCATAAAGAAATTAAGCTCTTTTAAATCCCTCCCATGGGCCAGGAAGTCTGCTAAATGCCTTATGCATTATCTCATAATCCTCTCAACAGAGATATGAGACAAATAATATCACTCCCATTGTATAGATGGGGAAATTGAGTTTTAAACAAGTAGCTCAGAGCCTCATAACTAATAAGTTGTGCAAGTCTTTCTGGCTTAAATACTCCTCTTTAATCACCATGCAATGCTGCTCCTCCCACATCTAATGAATTTTAATGATAAAGACATAAATATTGCCACTAAACCAAAGAGGGAGTAAGGGGTTGAATTGAGATAATGTAAGACTGTGGGAACGAGAGGGAGGAAGTACACGGCACATGTGATAAGAATCAAGTTTATGGAGGAATAATTTTTAAGAAAAAGAGAGGGACAGAGAAAGAGACTCAATTTCTATTTAGTTTTCCAGGTGGCCTCCGTTGCTCTGAGACATCATTGAATATGTGGTGCTGGGGCTTGAACCCAGGTCCTCATGCATGCTAGACAAGCCCCATAACTCCTGAGCCACCGCTCCAATCCCTATGGAGGAATACTTTTAAAGAATAAGACTAAGATACATATTCCCTTCCCCAAAGTGATAAATCCCTCCCATTCACTGCTGCTCAGTCATTTTATGTAAATTCTCTGTGTAACATGAACTCAGAGCTTTGTAGTTCAGACCTGCTTGGCTGCTAGCATCTTCCTTTGGGCTCTGCCAGGTAGAGTAAGCGATACTGCCAGCGAACAGTGAGGCGGTGCCTGATGCAGCCTGCCAGATGTAGCTGCTGAAATCTAGCAGTAGATTTAGTATTTCCTGTAGAGACTTTCTGAAAAGAAAAGTTCCCAGCTAGTTTGTATCTGGCTTGCTTATGTTTCCATGATGCCTTGAACCATGGTGTTTTAGGGGTCATTTCATTTCGTAAACATCATTCTGACTCCATAGGGAATCTGCTGCACTTACATAGCCAAGCGTATGGAAACATTGGCATTTGATTTTTAAGTGGAAAATAGAGTGTTTATTATTAGCTTGCAGAATGGACTTTTCCAAGTCATGTAGAAGACGAGAGCAGTGTTTGGTGCAATGTTCATCCATTTATTGAGATAGATATGAGGGAGTGCTCCCTGATGAGATAAAGCTTTAAAAGCCTTGGAAATGTTAGAGGTCTGTGAGAGTGAGCAAGGAACTCCATTTTAACACTACACACATGGCATTAGCATCTCACATCTGTCTGCAGCTTAAGCACAAATAGTGAGTCTCCTAGAGCTAGCAACTGGTTCCCAATGACCTAACCCCTGAGTTTTATAGATTTTGTAGAATATCTTCAGCGTGACCACACATATGGCTCCTTTTCATGATGCCATTGAAGACTTGATTCAATGTTATTGAACTTTGTATTTTTGACTCAGTCATTTCTTTAAAAATGCAATATTTCCTTATATTTACCTTCATCTATCTGTTACTTAAGCTTCTATGATGAATGGGATTATGTGAAGAAATATTTGATCTTTTTACCTATCAAGTATATTCATATACTGTGATGTTACACTTTAGTTTTCAGGAAATGTTATTGACAAAAAAATATCTACCTATTAGACATGGAATATATTATACTCTCTATTTAACATTCACTGCATTTTATCTCTTTGCTTTGTTTCCAGCTGTCTGCCTTTACCAGAATGTAAGCATCACAAGGGGCCAATAAAAAAAGTTTTATCTGTTCTACTCACTACTAAATCCTGAGCACCTTCAATCAGGTTTTTAATAAATAGGTTTCACTTGAAGGAACAGGGATTATGATGAAGGTTTTATGGACATGTCTTTTTGAATCATTATACTAACCCATAAAAGCATGTTCTGCTATTATTCCCATTTTTCTGATAAGAAAATGAGACTGAGAGTTTGTTTCTCAAGGCCACAAAGCAGATAAACCTCAAAGCAAGGATGCAGTTATAGGACTCTGTCTCCAAACTCCATGTTCTTAATGTATGGTTTATGTTCTCTGCTGCACAATTCTACATGACTAAAATACCTGGATGACTTTGGGAAATAGGAAGTACCAATGGAGAGAAGGGGAGCAGCATGATTCCTAGCATTCCTATTGTGTACATTGTTAGATGACCTCACACTTTGATGGAGCTTCAGGGGTGCATCATGTTCTTTTCCTCCTCTTCTGTCAGAGACTGGAAAAGAAGTAACTTTTGGGGGGTTTCTCTCCTCCTCACATCTGACAGTGAAGTACTTGTGTAGAAGAAAGAACCAGGCCTGGGTGGAAGCATTGGGAAATCATTCACAGCTCTGTCTCTCAATTTCTTCATTTGCCTGGGTGTGTCTTGTGTTCTTGAAAATGCACAGGTTTGAACAGGGTGTGTTTGTGGTTTGCATTTAAAGAGAGAAAAGAGCAAAGAAAAGGACTGAAGAAAAATCAAGGTTAAATAAAGATTGAATGCCTACAACACCAAGGAAGAATAAAGTTATAAATGCACATACAAATTGAAAATCCCTTATCTGAAAATCCAAAACCAGACTGTTTTGGATTTTGGATTTTTTGAGGTTTTGGAATATTTGCACATTTATTTATCTATATCTACAAAGATACATATATAGATATATACGTGAGTGTGTATATGTGTGTATACATACATACATGTATGTGTGTATATATACATACATACATGTATATATGTGTGTTAGCTTGAAGATAGAACCCAAGTCTAAATGTGAAATTCATTCATGTTTCATAACCTTATACACATATCCTGAAGGTAATTTTATGTGCCTGCATTCTGACTGTGATCTGTTGGTGGGGAACATTCCATTTGTGGTATCACATCAGCACTCAAACAGTTTCAGATTTTGGGTCATCTTAAGAACTTTGACTTTTGGATTAAGGATTCTTAACCTGCGTAAAAACCAAGTTTTCCACAAAAAGTTATTGTCCTTAAGCAGGAGAAAAGCTCCTTATAACCTTGGCAGAAGGGGCGGTCAAGTTTTTCTGGAGCCTGGTTTTTCAGGGCTTTCCACCTGCCTCTTGCTGCTATTGCTGTGACCTGCTGGTGAGTCTTATTCCCTGTGCATTCTCCTCCACTTCCTGGCCTTTTGCTCATGGTTTTGTAATTCTTCTAGGGTAAATCTGAGAGATGATTCAGACACATGAGTAGCTATTTTTTATGGGTTGATTGAATACATGATACATAGCCACTAACTGTCATGCTTTTCCTATTCATAAGAGAATTTGCCTAGGATTCTGGGTTGAAAAATACTGAACAAGATTCACTCATGAAGAATTGATGCCTAGCACTTTGGAAGCCAAGACTTAGCTTTAATATTATCTGTAACCTATTAGTTTATTCAACCTAAACTGAATTGTTGTTGTGTGGAGTATGGGAAATGAAAAGAGTCAATTAGAAGATTCTTCCTTTTCCTTCTTCATATTATATTCCCAGAGACCCATAACACTTTTCATGGTAGCATCGTACAGTACTGTGACTGTCAGCACTGGGTAGCTTTTAAAAAACACTTATGCTTCGGCCCATCCCAGAAAAACCAAACCAGAATCTCTAGGACTGAGGTTTGGGCATTGCTATTTTGTAAAAGCTCCCCAGGTGATACACCAAATATGACGGTAGGGCTGAGAGCTATAGTAGAATAAGGACAGCAGACTTTAGAGTCTATCAGCCATGCTTGAATTCTGGATACACACGTTCATGGTAACTGACATTGGGTAAGTTTGGAAGCATCCTGAACTCATGTTTTTGCCTCGTAAAATGGAGGCAGTGTGCCTTAGCCAAAGCAGCATCTTAAAAAGAAAATGAGCATATATGACATAGCTGGTAGGATGTCTCACACATAATTGCTGCCTAATAAATTAGGGTTATTATCACTATCATTATTAGGCTTGGAAAAGATCATCATTTTTATTTGTAAACACTGCAAAGCAATAGACAGGGACAGACACTCACTAGAGACCATTCCATCTGCTCTTTGTCAGATGAAGACTGTACTATGTATGTTTCCACTGCTTATCCAACCTATTTTTGAACCACTGTTTGCAGTGATTGAAACTATCACAATAAGTTTTTACTCATGAACGAAGAGTTCTCAAAGTTAAGACTTCTTCCAGCATTTAGATTTAGCTTATCTCAATTATGATTCTATTGCTTTAGTTGCATCTTTCCAATTGTGCTGAAAGATTTAAAGCTTCTCTATTATTCTTTTTCTTCATCTTCCATTGCAAGATAAAAAATCATTTTTCCCTCTGTTTTCTTCAAAATAGGTAAGAAACGATACCATGATTTTGGTCTTTGAATCACAACTGGCTCTTAAATCCACTGCCACAGATTCTACTCTTTCATGTAAGCCAGTCATCTCACTAGCTACAGAGTTTCAGACTTGATTAAAAACCATCAACAAAACAGGTAAACTCAAAGTTGATGAGATTCTTTTGAATTAGGTCTTGCTCAGAATAAATGCCCATAGAACTGATGGATTAGACAATGTCCTGCTATGAAGTAGAAATAACAATGATTTCCTTAAAAATTCTACAAAAGTGTCAATACAAAGGGTTAGCATGTGTTTTACTTATATTTAGAAGACAGATACACAACAGCATTTATAGATGACACCAATGTTCTTGCAGGCTCTATTTCTTGGAATCAAATGATTTGTGCCCAATAAAACCAAGACTTAGCTATGTCCACCTTTTAATCTTAGGTTCTGCTTCTGAAATCACTCCCCAAGATTCTGCTTTGCTAAGTTACAGGCTTGGTTCTAATCCACATTACCCTTTGTTTCTTTATCTTTAGTCTCTGTACCTGCCAATATATTCCATATGATTTATCTAAACAACTTTCTTGACCCTTTCATTGCCCTGTTCACAACCTTTCATAAATCTTGACATTGCTTTTAAAGCATGAGTCGTGTGGAACAAATGGAAAGGGTTCAATTTGGTTGAATTTGGGGGCATATAAGTTAGAGTGTGGGTCTTGGCTCTGTGGCTTTTAGTTGTGTGAGTTACATTGATTTTCTTCTCCAAGTCTGTTTTGTCACCTGTAAAATAAGAATACAATTACCGTAGGGTTCAAATATGCATTAAATGACATAACTTCTACAAATCACCTAGCACAGGACTGAAGTCCAGTGAAGCTCTGTTAATTCCAGCCACCTTCTTTGATCTTCTAATTCTCGACCTTTCTAATTCTACCTCTTACCACAATGTCCTTTTGTCCCTCACACATCTTCGTTTCCCTTGTCTGCTTTCCATTCTCTTGCTTCCATAGCTTTATTCATTTACATATTCATGTGGTTCACTTGGCCATAAATGACTTTTTCTTAGCTTCTAACCAGCTCTGCTCCTTTGCTGGAGTTCCAGTCAATATTTATCTCCAACTCCTCCTTTAGCGCACTTCATGATGCACTTCCATCCTACCTTGAGTTCCATTCCAGGTGGGTGTTTGCATCCTCCACCTGAACGTGACCAAATAAGGGCAGGGGCTTGACCTTTCTTACCTTGGTCTGTACCTGTCTTTCTCTGCCATACCTTTCTGAATGCCTACTAAATTTTCTTAAAAAGGAAAAACTCAAATTATTGAATACATTTAACAAATTCATCACATTCTTGAAAGTATAAAACACATATGTAAGATGCTAATATTATTACAGATTTTATTACTAGAAAAATAAGGTCATCAATCTTAAGTAACTTGCCAGAGTAATACCATGATTAAACATTTTCATGTCTCAGAAGTTGTTATAAAAGTCTTTAACAGGCCCTGGGGACTTGAGGTACACCTAACAGGTTCACAGAGTAGTATTCAAATACATTGAAGCCAAAGCAACAGGTGGGAAAACAAAAGGCAACACAAGGAGATGTCAGCTGAAGTGCTCATGACCCAGGAGTATCATGAATTTACTCACACTCATGCTAGCCCACAGGAGCCAGCAAGACTATCTCTTCATTCTCTCTGTGCTCACTGGCCAGCAAAGAAATGGATAAATGAAGGACTGAATTTTGACCTTAACACAAACCAATACTCCTTTGACCTCTCCAGCCTACACTAACATGCTTAATTCTTTATTTGTACATGCATCATATGTAATAAATAGATCTTTATAAATGCTGCATGCTGGTATGTGTCATGTTTCTCTGACATTTTAAGTTCTTTGATAATGGACTTTGGTTTCTCCATTTAAAAATAAAAATGTTTGATATATCTACAGTCACAAGTTTCTGCTAAATCTTTATTTCCACTTACCTGATAGGGCGACCAGCCAGCCTGGTTTGCCAGAAAGTGAGGGATTTCCTAGGATATTGGACTTTCAGAGTGCAAACAGTGATGTGGGGTTTTTGAGATGAAGCTGGATTCTCTGCTCCCGCTGGTGAATCTTCATTCACCAGGGCCTGGCTACAGAATTCCATAGCTGAAGTAGCCCGTTTTCAGTGTTTGCAGCTCTTCTCAGTTAGAACTGAGAAATTGGGCTGGTGACAGGTCCCTCAGGTCTCTTCAGTCCAAAAGTGTTAGCAGCTACCCAGCCAAGAGCTGGGATTTCCTGTGGCACGTTGCAGCTCTTGGTGTGGTGGAAATTCACCCCAGGAATTCGGTGCTGATCTTCTGGGTCCTTGTCTCATGAATTTGAAGAATAAAACCCACGGACAACTACGGAAGGAGGAATAAAAGGAGTAAGATTTATTTAGGAAGAAGAGCAGAGACTCTGTAAGGCAGAGGGGCACCTGGAAGCAGGACACCGCCTAATGGAGGTTAGGCCAGGGGTTATATAGATTTGGGGTATGAGCATAATTAACATTCATGAAAAGCAGGCATTGAGAAATGCATCAACTTCATTGGTTAAAAATCTATGTAAAACAGGCGTTGAAACTGGTCAGGAACACCTTTTAAAACAAAAGGTGGCATGTACTTCCTAGTACCGACCTGTGACCACCCCCATCTCTTAGTTGGGACAAAGGTGAGCATGAAGGTCTTTTTACATTTGAAGGCCCTGAGCATGCCCTGTCAATAACTCTCTGCCTCTACCAGCTAGCTCTTGGATGGGGGCCCTCTGTCCTGACTACTTAGCCATTTCACTATCTCTCCTAATCTGTCTCAACAGGACCATCTCAGGAAACCAGAAAACTTAGAGCCGTGATGAAAGATTTTCCAACTTTTCAGAGACAGAGAATGGATATTTCTGCTTTTCCACTAGGTGCATGCAATCACTTGAGTAAATAGGATGTGTGAAATCAAACACAGAACAAAAAGAAAAAGAAATTGAGTCTAAATGTGTGCACAAAATAAGGAAAGCAATGATTAGAACAGGGAGTTGGAAAAGGTAGTGGTGGAGAAAGCTATCTTGCAAACATGAGCCTAGGTTGGAACTGCTCAGACAAGACAGAAGCTTCTAGAAACACAAGAGGAGAGGGATGAAGGATGAGCAGAGAAGTAGGATAAGGATGAAACAATGAGAAATGCTGCAGCATGCCCTGGGACTGGAGGGAGTGCTCTGGGTGCTGTAGAAAAGCTTATTGTGCATAGAAAGCATTGAAGTCTAACAATTGTGGAGTTCGGGGTAACTTTGTTCTCCCACCATTCCTTGGATAATTAAGCAATGACTGCAATTAAGATTTACATTTGATTCAAATTCCTCAAAAGGGCAAGTTATGCTTTCTTCTATGCACATTAGTAGGTGTTACTCATGCGCATGCTGGCAAATGGAGCGACCATTACACAGTGAGTCTCGGGGAGAGACAGCATCTGTCTTGAAATGTTTTGTGTGGTAAAATACTCCATAGCAAATCCAAAGTAATAGAAAAAAGTTTCAGCAAAGAAAATAAATAACTGCTCTTTTCAAATAGTGATTGCCCTTTATCTGATATTGGCAGCCCCAAATGTTTGGCTTATAGGAAGCATCCTTGCCATTTGCTTTATTGCTTCTCTGCAAGTTATCTGCCTCCAATTTTAGCAGCTGCATTATTTTTCTAATCCTTCTCAATTAACATACCTTCAGCATCATGGAGGAACAGAAATGGAAAAGGCAGTTACATGGGAATGACATTCCATGCTTCCCAAAGAACAATTTCCCTGTCAAAATTTCAAGAGGAAGAATGTGAGTTATTTTTTTTCTTCATTTGTTATCAGTCTCTACTTAAAATTCAGAGGAACTGCATATTTGGTGAGTGGTTTTGCTTTAATATGAACTCTGTAAAATATTCCATTTTCTTTTTACTACTTCTCTGTCCTCAAAGGCAAGCTCTTGTACAAAGAGGGAAAGAGAACTCTGCTTTCCTAAGTAAACAGGCCCTGCTGAGCTAAGCCCCTCTCCTGTAGAAAGCCCATCCCCTTCAGAAGGAAATCAGATCCTTGGGCAAAATAGGTGAAGAAAAAGAGCAGCTGTTAAAACATTTAGTCTGTTTTTCTCCTCAACCCCTGCAGGTCCCCTGCTTCCCAGCCCCCTCCTCCACGTGATCCTTTCTATCCTGGGGCTTAAGTGCTGGAGACTCAGAGACCCTCAGCGTGGAGCAAACTTAGGAAGGAGGAGGGCAGTCCCTGGCCTCCCATCCTCACCATCTTCCGCCTCTCCACTGGCTGGCCACATTCCTGGGGGATAGTTGAAAGATTGATTGGATGGGTTTTTGGCAGCTATTTGCAGAGCCTGCAGTCACAGCTTGGTTTAATTAGGGAATCAGAGCATTTCTTTTATGTAGGTCACATCAGGTTTTGATTCCAGATCTCATATAGCTATAACCTTTCTAAAAAGTCAGAAATACATGTAAGATTGGAAATAAAAAAAAGTAGTGATTTTTTTTTCATAATTCTCAGGAGACGTGTATGCTAATGAAGCCATCGTCTCTTTTTTTGGTCTAATTATGGGAATAAGAGTGGCATTCTCCTTCTTCCACCAAACTCCTGTGGTCTGAAGCACATATGCAGAACACATATTATAAAATTATTAGCAGGGATCTGGGGGAGGGTTGATGGTCGTTTGCTTTCTTTTTTGTGCTTTTTCACCAGGAAGATTTAGTGAGTTTCCTTTCTATGGAATTTAATACTGAAGAATCTATTTGGGAGAATGTGAAAACAATTAACCAGTTAATCTTTGAGATGTAATTAGAAATAAAACAAGGTAATAAGAAAGATAGCATACAGAGCATTCTAATGACACTTCATGAACTGAAACCCCAAATTAAATATTTTCAGGCCATCGGCAGCCCTTAGGAGACCTTGTCTAAAAATTTATAATGCACAAAGAGTAGTCTTTGGCAGAGAGCCAAGTAAGAACCACTGATGATTATAGAAGTCTGAATGGTGAATGTGGATTCTGGTAAAATATGAGCTAATATACCGTTTGCCTTTCAGAAATTTGTTATAATTAAGGCATAATCCTGATTTAAATTGTTCTTCAGGTACCATGTTTTGTGTTTACTTTTGCTTGTAGGAAATTTTAAATTTTAGCAGTCCAGTGAAATATAAACATGAAATATTTAGATGCTGGGACAGTCATTTTAATCACTACCTCCAAAAAACCATATTTTCAGAATATATGTCAGTCCAGGAAATGCATACTTAACTAATGTGACTTCATGTAATCTGCCACCCACGGATAATTAATTAGGCTACTCAGCGAGTGTCATGCAAACAAGTGAACATTACAAGCTCTCAGAGCGTGAAGCAGTGTCCTGTTTACATTTCCTGGATGGTTAAATGAAGAGCTGTGTGAAACCCTGAAATGAAATACGATGAGGCATTTCAAGTTGTGCACCTCTCAAAATGTTAAGAGGAGCTATTAGCCCTCAAAGGCTGCAGGTCCAATCAATTTCAAATTGTTAAAAGCAGCTGGAAGGGATGTCTGTCAATGGAGGAGGTGTCTGGTCTGTTGGAGAAGCTCCCAAACTCTTGGGCTCATTATTTTCAGAATGAAAGGAGAACCACAGCTGTCCGTTCTGATACATTTGATTAAACTGCTAAACTGAGGGTCAGAGAGAGATTGGGGAGGCTTTAGCAGAGTTTCTGAGCCAATAGTTTCTCTGCGTATATTGACTTTCTAAACTTCTTATTGGGCAGGAAGCATCACAATAATAGGACTTGCCATAAGATCTCTGGCATGTTCATTGTTGGAACCACATCATTGAAACTGCCTGTCTTGGGATATTTTATTCTTGTTCCTCTTGCCTGTGACTCTCCCTGCTGTGAATAATATCCAAGAAGAGTAAAATGAGTTCATTATGGTTTCAGATTGCCCCAGGCAGAACTTTGCTTTTACCTTTCAGTGGAGGTTACCTTTTAGGGGAGATGCACTGGTACCAAACAAATGGAAAAGGGGGAGTTTACCCACCTCCAAATCAGATTTAAGTTGCCATAGTCTCTCCTGTGATTTTAAGTCATTTAAGAAAGTGTGGACTCCAGCTTTGGAATCGCTGTGCTTTCACCAAATTCATTCTGTAGCATTTAGAGGTTCATACTTTTGTTATGGCTGGAGTTAAACCACAGACCCTCTCATATTTGCAGTTAGTGATAGCTCTAAATGGGAAAAAAAAAAAAAATCCACAGTGTATTCTGTAGAGCTGCAATGCCCCCTCCTGTCTGCTCTGTGTGGGGTGGAGAAACTCATTTTGGGTTTATAGGAGTTGACTGTGGCTAGTAAAAACAATGTTTACACTTCTGTCACCATTCTCCCATATATGTAAAGGGTGTTAAATGTTGTAGGTGGGAAGAGAGAGATTGATCATGCAAATTATATTCCATTTCCTCATTTGACCTCCTATGATCTGTAGAAAATAAAATACAACACTCAAGTTTGCTGTTGGTTTTTATTAAATTGCCCAGTTAAGCCCAAATATCTTTGTGGCTGTGAAAGTGGGTAAGAGGCATTCTCCTTACAGTGATATGTAGGTAATGAACATATTGTACCCCTGAAGATGACAGATACTGTTCAGCCACTAGAATCTTGATGGAAATGATTAGTTGGAGTTATCTGCATATCTGCCTACCAGTATAAACTTCATCAATTCCTTCTATTATAAAGATCATGCAATAATTCATAAAATATATACAGTCTAGATAATATCTTAACTCCCAAATAGCTTCTCATAAACACATTAATGAGACCCTTAGCCAGAATTAACCAAAGGAAAAACATTCCTGACTTGGTCTATATTTTCTTTTTTTGCAATAGGTTTGGCATGGCTGCTTCTGATTTTCTACATCCCCTATCATGCATGCTCCACACACTGTTTGTAGTGGTTGTTTCCCTGGGCAAGGCTTTTAATAAATATTTCAGAAGATTCTCAGGACCTCTCACTGCATTTCATACAAAATCAGATTTTCTGTGGAGTCTTCATCAATCATATTTTTAAAGGAGGTTTACGTGTTTCTAATATATTCTGAAAATTGGCTCAAGTTCTTATTGCACAAATGGAATATGATAAGTCTCTTAAGAATTGCAGTGTGGAACTGGAGCGATGGCTCGGCGGTTACAGCCCTTGCCTGGCACATGTGAGTATGCGGGTTCAAACCCCAGCATCATGTATAAAAGGAAGTGTTGGAGCAACTAAAGCCACATGGAAACTAAATAAAAAAATTCTTTCTCTCTCTCTCTTAAAAAAAAAAATTGCAGGTGTGTGTGTATTTGTATTTGTGTATGATATGCTTGTGTGGGAATAAGAATTATGCTTCAGTGATGGAAGAGTTTGCAAATGCTGACTTGATACTGGGAGATTAGAAATATAATCTAAAAAATTCTTCCCTATAACATAAAAATAATACATGCTGAAATTTTCTACATACCAATAACAACTTCTTGTGTTTTAGATTTGTGTATGCACTTAATTATATTGTTGGAAAAACTATTAGAGTGAACCACATTTAACTTACAAGAAGGGTCAATACATTCTCTTATAGATTGTTTTCAAATGAAGTTTGGCTTAAAAAGTGTCCACATCATTGTTTCATCTGGGGGAAAAGCACCTCAAAACACTTTGCTGAGTGCAGGAAAATGTGCTGTGTGCAGAGGTTATACCAGAGAAAATAGACGTGCTTCAGGTTTCTGTCATTATCACACATACTGGGGCCTGTATAGTGTTAATATATCTTGGTGTTTATTTATTGGAAGGTAGAAAAGGGTCAACTTGAAATAATAGAGAATAGAAAGCAAAATGATGTATTCATACCATATTTTGAAAGGTTCCTTCTTTATTTGATTATCCCTAAAATGATCTTAACCTAAACATGAAGCAGTAAATACTCCCCCTCAGCCCACTCTATATCCATAAGAAGGCTCTATGGTGAGTGGCCTAGGGAGCAGGCCTTTCATGCTGAAGAGTTGGTGTTCTGATCCCACTGATGAGTCAGGCTCACATCCAGCTGGCTGTGGGAGTCTTGGAAAAGACATTAATTCCTGTCAAATTTTCCCTCTGGGTTTTCCAACTAGTATTTGATCACAATGACCTATTTTTCTTTAGCATCTGGTGGTAGACTTTTTTTTTTTTTTTTTTTTTTTTTTGAGAGGGACAGTGAGAAATCACTTTATTTTGTTTTTCATGCGGTTTCATTGCTCTGACACTTCGTTGTGTACCTGGTGCTGGGGTTTGAACCTCTGACCTTGCGCATGCCAAGCAAGCATCTTAACAAACAAGTCACCACTCCAGCCCCTAGAGGCAGACTTTTAAAAGATGTTTCCATATCTGAATTTTAACACATAAAGTTATGACTTTTTTATGACTTGTGATGAAGCTGAACCCAAAGTTGAATTTGTGAGAGAGCTCAATAAGTATTTAAACACCTGTCTGACTCCTTGAGAATGTTGCCTTTAGAGGAAAGAAATCCTTGAGTTTGTTCTATTTTTATAATGTTCCTAATGGCAAAAGTCAAATAAGATTTACTCATACTGTGTCTGCCATTTGGAGGCACCTCACGTGATCAAATGTAGAACACTATAGGTTCAAAGGAAGACATAAGAAAAGTGACTGACTTCAATGTGAATGGAATGTGCCAGGAAACTGCCTGCTATCTCATACTCTTCAGAGTCTTCATCACCAGTTCTGTACAAGGTAAGGGATAAAAAGTCAGAGGAAAATCAATTAGACAAGAAATTCAAACATAAATTACACTGTCCTCTGAAAAACACAAGGCTTTCCCAGGGAGACTTCCCTGACTACCTTACCCAGAGAAACCCCTCACCTTGCTCTACGTGTTCATTTTTAATTCAGCTCTTAACAAAAACAAAAACTATTAATATTTACTCCATATAAGTACGTAAAGCATTCAGGAAATATTCTTAGAATGGCAGAAATGATAGTCATTTGATTTGTTTAATTTTCCAGGTTTGTACTAGTTCAGAAATTCCACAAAATACCTGACTAGTGCTCCTCAAAACAATCAAGGTCATCAAAGAAAAATGCAAGGAGCTGTTTTGGACAAGAGGAGAGCTAAAGAGGCATGATGACTAAAGTGACCTGTTATCCTGTATGAGATCTTGGAACAGAAAAAGTACATTAGGTAAGAGCAAAATAATCAGAATGAAGTGTCAGTTTAGTTCATAAGAATTTCCTAACACTGGTTCATTGATTTTTTGCTTTTGCTTACTAAATCATTTTTAATTTTTAAAATTAAAATACACAATGATTGTGCATATTTATGGACTAGTGTGATTATTCAATAGGCATACGATGTATATTGATTAAATCAGGGTAATCATCTACTGGTTCACTAACTGTAGGACAAATGTATCATAATAATGTAAGAAGTTAATAATCAGGGAAACTGGGGGTGGGACATTTGAGAATTCTACTGCCTATTCAATATTTTTTGTAAATGACTAAAATTTCTCTAATAAAAAGTTTGTTTTTTTAAACAAGACTTTTGGAAGAACTAATAACACACTAAATTAAGCCCTATTGATGTTGGTGCCTCTGTAGTCATATATTTCTTTGCTTTTATTCCCAAATGTGATAGCTTTATTAGTCTGAAGAGAAAATGTTATTCATTGTTTTAACAAGGAAATATTTAATCATTATCATAATGATAGCTAACCTTTACTGTTCATTATTTGTCAGATGATGTACTCAAAACAGGGCTTACATCATTTCATTCAGTTCTTACAACAATGTGAACCATTACTATTAGCTACTACTATTGTCCTTACTTTCTAGATGAAGAAAACGAAGCTTAAAGGGGCTAAGTATCTTGCCAAAATTTTTTTGGCTGATAAATTGTAAATCCAGGGTGTGACTATAAGCAGCTTGTCCATCTTTGCCAAGTCTTTATTTTTATTTTTTGGTGCTGGGTATTGAACCCAGGGCTTCATGCATGCTAAACACACTGCACCACTGGGCAATACCCTAAGCTCCATGCTTTCTGATGCTTTATTAGGTGAGAAAGCAGTCAGTTGCATTTAACAAACAACTACGATTGCTTCACTAATAATGCTTTTTTTTTTTTTCTTGAGAAAAGGAGAGAGAGAACCAATTTTATTTAGTTTTCCATGTGGCTTTCATTGCTCTGAAACTTCATTGAGTACGTGGTGCTGGGGTTCGAACCCACATACTTGTACATTCCAGGCAAGCGCCGAAACCGCCGAGCCTCTGCTCCAGCCCCTGATGATATTTTTTAATGTGAAGAAAGACTGGGTTTTTATGGCTGACCCAGGAAGTAGTCAAAGACTCAGACTCCTAGGTCTCTCCTCCTTCTTGATTATTTGTCTTTCTCCTTTATAATTTGGTCTTGCGTATGTACATATTCTAGGATAAAAGAAGGAAGTCCCAAAGACAACGAAGTGCCTGGTAGATCAGGAAACCAGAGCTTTCCTTCATATGCTCAACATCCTTCTGTTAGTATGTTATTGTCAGGATGCTATTATCTAGGTACAAGAGTGACTAGGAAATTTAGTTCAGTATTTTTCTTAACATGTAGATTTAAAATCCAAAAATCACTGCTCAAAACAAATAAGAAAGGGAGATTATATATCACATAGTGGGTACTGAATGAATAATAGTTAAATGAATTATAGAATGATTATTGGGTCACAACTGGGATGTCTGCCACAGCCATTGAGCTAGGCTTCTGGGGTAGAAATCCACTCAAGGAACAGTTCCTGCTTTAAATTACTCACTCTTCACTAGAGCAGACAGGTTGAAAGGAATTGCAGAAGGAGTTACAGAGAGAAAGGGAAGGTGCTGAAACAGCCTGAGAGAATTGGAGAGTCTTCCTAGAAGAAAAGCTACCTGAGCTTAGAACAAAAGGATAAATTAAAGGTCTGCAAAAGGAGAGGAACCTTTATTTCATGTACCATGAGAAAACATGGTACATTTTAGAAACTAAAAACAACTTGAGGTTGAGGAAGCTCTGTATCAGTCCCGAAGGAACACTGATCATTCACTGTCAACTTTTCGTCACTGTAACCAAAAGACCCAAGAAGGACAATGTAGAGGAGGAAAAGTTTCTCTGAGCCTCATGGTTTCAGAGGTCTCAGTCCACAGTGAGCCAACTCCATTGCTATGGGTCCAAGATGAGGCAGAACATCACAGCAGAAGGGCATGGTGGAGGAGAACAGGTCAGGACAAGACAACCAGGAAGCAGAGAAAGACTAAGTTTGGCTCACAGGGAACAAAAAATACACCTCAAAGGCATGTCCCCAGTAACCTAGTTCCTCCAGCCACATCCTACCTGCCTATAGCTACCAGTTAATCCAATCAAGTAACTTAGTGAACTTATTAGATTAAGACTCTCATAACCTATTTATTACACCTCTCAACTTTCTTGCATTGTTTCACACATGTGACATTTTGGGGGGAGATTGTACATCTAAACCATAACATTCACTTTTTCTTTCCTGTCTCACAGTTCCTTCCCCATCTACCAGCTCTCAGTGAAAAGGCCTTCCCATGGCATCTTCCCTGACCCTGCTACACGTGTTCATCTCTAGCTTGGCTCTGTTTTTTTTTTTTTTTTAATCTCTTAATATTTACTCTGTAATAAGTATGGTAACCATTCAGCAAATATTCATAGAATGGGAGAAATTATAGTAATTCCCTTGGCTTAATTTAGAGGTATGAATGTCAAATTATTTTCTTCTGTGTGTAATGCTGGACCTGTTCACCAGCTATTTGATCTTTGATTGTCCTTTAGCATTTATCTTCTGAATATTTTATCTTCTAAGAAGTTAGTTTGCAGTTTGGTTAATCAGGAACAAAGGGTACTGAAGTAGGGGTCATGTCTAATATGTTTCTGTGTTCTTCAAACTCCTCTCATAATAGCCCATGGTAGATGAATAATATTTCTTGTCAATGAACATATAATAAAAAAACTAGGAGTCCTTGAAAATGTACTAAATGTAAAAATTTCTGTTGTGAAAGGTATTGGAAAGTATATTTCTACAATTATTTAAGACTATTCTGGTCATACTTCCTGGCAGATGTTTTTTGAAATTCAAACAAAATATTTCTACTCTTGATGACTGTGACAGAGTACAATAGCATGCATGACATATCATTTTATGATTCACATTTCTACATGATTACAGAGAGATGTTTATGTATACAGTTCCTCTGCCCGCTGAGGACCCACTGACTGCAAAAAATATTGCAATGAGAAAAATAAATTCATTTCATAGAAATTCTGAAAATTCTGAATGTGATCTATAGAAATTTATTCTCTTTGGATACTCATTTATACTGGCATAGCAAGTTTCCCAGTGGTTTTATTCTTTATTTATGATACACTTTCTGCTTTTGCTTCATACTGTGTCACAGCTAGTAATCTTGTTTTGCAAGGCAATATGACCAGGGGCCATGGGACCAGATTTCTAATGCAGTCCTTTCAAGAATGGAGTCCAAGGACTCCTGTGGGGGCCCCAGGACTTTATGTAAAATTTCAAAGCTGAAAAGATTTTCTGGGGAACAAAACTAAAGAAAGACTTAGGGGAGAGTTCAGGAGGGATGGTGGGTAGCAGGGAGAGGACAGAAAAGTTAAAAGTAATTAAAAAGGAAACATGTGGAGTTCCAAAGAAAGGACTAAATGTAAATAAGTTTTAGACACAAGAATAAGAAAAATAGACTAACCATGAAAATGGTGTAGCATTATTCATTGGAAACTATAAAATAAAAAATATAGAATTTACTTCTTCAAACAACAGTTGTTAGGAGTTATAGCTAGCAAAGAGAGCTGCAGACTGAGGTTCTGCCAATGGAGTACAGACTGGACATGGTGCCCCTCTTCAGGTGTTTGTGTAGCACTGCTAAAGCCATGTGATCTGCACACCTGCTTCAAACATCGCCCTTTCCTGTCACTCATCGCACTGCTTCCTTTTCTTCTTTGTAGGTTGAGGAGAAATGAGTGGCCAACTTCACAAGAAGAGGCAACACTGACAGCTTTGAATGTGGAAACTATTTCAGGGATCCAAAATTATTTATTCATCCCAGGTCTTGGAGATCTTTTTTCCATGACAATTCAAAAGGAATCAGCTATTTTATTTCTAGTTTCTAATGCGTGTACATCATGTAGGGTCAACACAAAACTTGAATACTCATGAGCCATAACTTTAGAAAACAGGAAACAAGATGTTAATTATGGTTGAAAATTAGGTTACTTAGCCTTTCATGAAAATATTTTATCAAGACTACGGTAAAAGTTGATATAATGGTTGAAATGTAGTAACTTTTATGGGTGCCAACCACTAACAGAATTTAGTCTTGCCTATGGGATGGGGAAAAGTAGAGATTAAATTTATGATTATGATATTTAGGAGCATCCAAGGGGTAGGATTTTAGGGACCCTTATAACATTCAGATTGCAGGTGTTGCTTCTGCAATATCTGGAGGAAGAGATATTCAAACTGAAATCTGAAAAATGAATAGGAGTTAACCATATTTGGGGAAGATAAGTTTGGGGTGAAGGACAAAGATTCTAGGGAGAAGCAAGTGTTTTCTCAGGTTTGTGGCATGTTTGTTAGAATATAAGTTGTCAATATGGGTAGGCTACAGTCAAGGTGTACAAAAGATGAGGATGGGGATATATGCAGGGTGGGATTGTGAATAACCTGTGTAAAATTGAGTCTTGTGAAGAGATTTAGTGCTCCTTTTGAAAGCAGGGATGATCTCCTGAGAGCTGTTAACCAAGGAAGGATATGGAATTGGAAGTACTTTTTTAAAGATTCATTTGCAAGAAGTTGTTACAGTTAGATAGGAGCAAGAAGCTCTGGTGTGATGATGCATAGTAGGGTGAATGTAGATGCCAATTATATACTGTATATTTCTAAAAGCTAGAAGAAAGGGTATGTAATAATTTGCCATAAAGAAATGATAGTGACAGATGTTTGAGGAGAATACTTAACCAGATTCATTCATTACACAATAGATATATTAAAATATCACATGGTTAACCCAATTCATTCATTACACAATAGATTGGTAAATCAAAATATCTCATGGTACACTGATACCCAACCACAAAAAAAGTTCATCAATATAGAGTAAAATGTAAATCAACCAAGACAAAGTGCAGGGAGATGATTAGAAAGATCCTAGAGAAGTCAGGCAAAAAGAATTGTGGCCAGAAATTGCTCAGTATCTTGGTCACCTATTGTTTCTTAACAAAACCCTTCTTCTAAAACTAAAGTAGAAAAATCCAGTGGATAAAAGAGCAACACTTCTATTATAATTAATATGGGTAAGGAGTTTGCAGGAGCCACGAGGTAAGGGTGGAGGAAATGGATGGTCTCCCCTGTGTTGACTGAGTCCCCAGCTGGGGTGGTTTGAACAATAAGAGATGCTGATGGCCAACTGGGTCCTCTACCTGGGACTTGCTCTTTCTCCTAATGGTATCTGCTGGGGCTGAAGCCAAAATGGATCCTGCCTTGCCTTGTTCACACATGCACAAGGAGCATGTGTACTATGTTAATTCTTGTTCTCACAGACCATTATATATTCTTTTATTATAGAATTCATTGTATTGATTGCATTCTAGATAGGTAGGTAGGTAGGCAGAGGCAATGCAAATACTCTCAAGTAATTTCCCTTTTTATCTTTTTCCATCTGGAACCTAAAGCTATCCAATATGTTTTACTCAATTGAACATAATAATATAAAAAGATATGATTTTTTTACTGAAGTATTTCAGCACTCAACAAGTTGGCACTGGTGTCTAATTTTAATTTGGACTTTAGTGTAGTAAAAGTGCATAGGTAACTTGGCTGACATCAAACCGGTAGAATTAGTTTCCATTAATACTTGCTGCTGTTGCTTTTAATGGCTGTAGTAGTACCTTTTGTTTTAGTGGAGCTTATGAATAATATTCCTTAAATTGTATTTCTTTTGGAAAGAAGTTGGATTTAAGAAGTAAATGTAGCTGGGCATGGTGGTATGCACCTGTAGTACCTACTACTCTGAAATCTGAGGCAGGAGGATCCCTAGTTTCAGATCAGCCTCAATAATTTAGTAAGACTCTCAGCAACTTAGACCCTGTCTCAAAATAAAAAATAAAAGGACTGGGATGTAGCTCAGTGGCAGAGCACCCACTCATACACACAAAAAAGAAATTTATAAATAGAGATGAACATTTACATCATTATCTAGAGTAATATTTCATCTTTCAAAATAAAATAAATTTTCCGTTGATTAATAGAATGTTATTTGTAGCTCCCTCCCACATATGTCTCTATTTAATGATCTAGAAAAGATAGTGATACAGTAATGAGATTGTTAATGATATTAAATTTGCTTCCTTGGTAAAAGTCTATAGGAATAAAGAAATGGCATGAATGGGCTTACGAAACTTAGAAATCTGAGCAAAAGAGACAACCAGATTCAAACAGGAATTAAATGCAGATTAAGACATCTGGAGAGATGTATTAAACACAGACATTCAGGAGGCAGGTGAAATCATAAAGGCTGTGAGAAAGCAATGCTGAGGTAATAGCACATCAACAATTTCATTATGTAGTGGCAACATAATGACTAATTCACTTTGGTGTCTCCGATTTTGAATCCCTCTACAGAAAAGTGATAGATTATGTATCTCTTGAAAGAATGTTAGTGTTCCAGAAGATTCAGTGGAAGTGCCATATAATTACCAGAATGAGGAAACTGCCTATGATTATATTACAAGATCTCCACCTGCTTCTCCCATTTATTTCATGCTGAAAAAGGAAGCAGCCCAAGGTCCCCTATCAGGGGAGCCACTAATGTGACAAATGAGGGGAAAAAACATCTATACACAAGGTTGCAGAGAACTTTAACATCCTTCATCAGCTTTGGGGTTCTCCTATTTTTTTTTTTAAAAAATGAACTAATGTAAACTCTACACTGCAAGACAAGTATTAGGACCCAGTATCTGTGCCCCAAAGTTGACTATGCAAGGAAACTGTCTCATACTCATTTTATAAAACTTAGGACTGTGAAAAATTTAAATACACATAAAACATAGAGAACTAGTTTGGAGATTACTATGTCTAGTAGCCCTTTTATCAACTCCTATCTAATCTTGCTTTTTCTATACGTTTTCATCTACTCTCGATGCTTTCACCCCTGGGTTATGTTGACGATGTCTAGAATATCTTTTACAAAGCATATCTAACACACACACACACACTCCCCCTTACCACTATATTATTACCACTCTCAAAACATTATCAACATTTCCAAAGTAACATATTTCTTTTATCACCCGTACCTAGCCTGGCTTGTCTAAATGAAAGAATGGGTGAAGACATCCTTTACTTGTTCAATTTATTAATTCAAGAATTAATAGAGCTCCTTCTAAGATGTTACATCTCTTAATGTTTGAAAACCTATCACAAGAGTTTCTCTGTGAAAACTTTCGTAGTATTTCTAAGTAGAATCTATTACTTGAACCTTCATTCCACAGCTGTGTATTCTTAACCTTTTTAAGCACTGACAATCTATTAGGCACTGTGCTAAACATTTTATGTGGACAAATATTTGTATATTTTAAAATAAAACAGGTTAAATTTAACAATTTATATTAGGATTAAATAATCCTGTGGCAAATAAAAGTAAATGGAAAGGCATAGATTTGAACTTAAAAGTGATCCCATGGTTTATGCTTTTCATCAGTTTAATTTTTTTTAATAGTGCTGGGGGTTGAACCCATGGTCTTGCACATGACTGACTAGTGCTCTACCAGTAAGATACATCCTCAGCCATTTTTATAAAATAATTTTTTATGGTTTTGATATTAAGTTGTCCCTCCAAAGCTCATATGTGAGAAAATGCAAAAATTTTCAGAAGCAAAATGAATAGATTATGAGAGGTGTAAACTAATTGGTGGATTAATCTATTGATATGAATTAATTGGGCATTAACTGAAGGAAGGTATGGTGTGGCTAGAGAAGTAGGTCAGGGGTAACTTTGGGATTCTTTGTCATTTTTCAGCAGAGCTCTCTCTGCTTCCTGGTTGCTATGTCTTGAGCAGTTTTCATCTGCCATGTCTTTCCATCATGATGTTCCTCCTAACCTTGGCCTAGAACTATGATGTTGGCTGAATATAGACAACCTCTGAAACTGTGAGCCCCAAATACACATTTCTTCATTTAAATTGTTCTTGACAGGTATTTTGGTGACAATGATACAAAAACTGACTAAAACAATTTATTTTGAAACAGTCTTAGTAAGTTGCCCAGGCTGGCCTCAAACTTCCAATCCTCTTGCCTCAACTTGCTGAGAAGCGGGGATTATAGGTGTGCATTCAGCAACTTTTTAATATTTATATTGCATTTTTAAACAAAGAACCTGCTAATGGTATACACTTAAAAAACATCTCAAAGGAGGAAAAAATGAAAAAAGGAGGAGAGAAAGAGATAAAAAGGAAAAAGAAGAGAGAGGACAGGAAGTAGAATAGGAAGAAAAGGAAGGGAGGTAGAATGGGTGGGTGGTTGTGGAGACCATTTGAGAACAAGAGATTAGACATAAACAATCATACAGTTTCAAGAATGTGGTTGTATTCCTCTTATTCGCTTTTCTTAACCTGTATGGTAGGTAAAATGTCTATTTTGAATATTTGGAAAGAGGTCCTAGAGAGGAGACACAAGTTGAAACTGGTAGAACTGGTTCTGGACCCACATCTTCTGATTTCCCATCTTATTCTTTTCAGAAACTAAGTCCCCAAAGTCTGCCTTTGGTATGACTTCCCAGAGAAGGAATTAAGTTCTCTTGTCTAGACTACAGAGTTCCTGAGGAGAGTCTGCAGTGGTTTTTGAAGGGAAGCAGAATGGCTGATCAGTTGAAACCTCAAAATGGCCCAGGCTAATGTGTTTGGTTAATGATGAGAGGGCGTTCAGACTCAGGGAAGACCCTCTGTGTGGTGTGGAGGAAGATGTAGAGTGGGGTGTCCACAAAGCCTTTCATTCAGTCACATCTCTCTCCTTCCTTAGCATTCTATAAGCTACCTAATGCTATGGTCCTAGAGCGAGCTATTCCTGACCTTTTGTTAAGAATAACCACCGCCAAAATCTGCCTCTTGTAAGGTGTTCTCAATTGCAAGGTGTTTCCATGGAGATATGCTTAAACTACAACTAATCTAAAGGAGCTAAAATACCACCTTCACCCTGTAGATTTCTTTCAGAGCACTTTTTGATTCCTCATAACTTTAGTCACATCTTATCCTTCAGTATTCAGATACTTTCGGTTAATTGTCATCATTGTTAGATTATAAAGTCCAAACTGGCAGGAATCATGTAAGTTGTGCTTATGACCGTATCACGTCACTTACTGTGCTAGTTAACTTTTCATTGCTGTGTTCAAAACAACTTCAAAGAGGCAAAGCTTATTTTGGCTCATAGTTCCAGATGTTTAGTCCATAGTCTGTTTCTCTGGGCCGAGGAGAAGCAGAGCATCCTGGCGGAAGGGTGTGGTGGAGGAATACCGCTCACTTCATGGCAGCCAGGAAGCAGAGAGAGGGAAGGCAAAGGGCTAGATGACCCCTTCCAGGGCAGGACCTCCAGCCATGCCCCACCTGCCTACAATTACCACCCAGTCATTCCATTCAAACTGGGATGGACTGATTAGGTTACAGCTCTCACATAATCTAAAAATTTTACCTCTGAATATTTCTGTATGAACACAAGAACTTTTGGAAGACACCTCATATCCAAACTGTAATACTTATAATAGTTCCTAAAATATATTAGTCAATTACTCAATGACTTTATGATGAACAAATGGATGAATGGATAAAATGTCAATTTATTTGTACCTAGAGAACACTGATACCATTTTCACTAAGTGAAATTGTGACTGTATGAGATGATGTATTAATAATTATCCATTTTTAGTTGACTATTGAGTATTGACTTTTGTGCAATGTTTTTATTTTTGAAATTTAGGTGTAAGTTAATATTAAAATCAAAATTAAGAAGGAGGAAGAGGAATATAATAAGCCCATGGGATGATTTCATATGAATTATGTTAGATATCTTTTCAATGATAAACTTAGGGAAAAAATCTGAGCATATTTAATACAACTTCTTTCTTTCTCTGCATTTTAGAGATCAAACTAAAGGCTTTATGCAGGATCACAGTTAATTGATAGTGAAGCTGGACCAGACTGAAGGAGCTTCCTTTTCAATCTAGTAATTTCCCTTAGTTTGTCCTAGCTCACATTGTCACAAGCAATTCAGTTTTAACATTTCTTGGTTTATGGTGAGTGAAATCTGAAAATTTGACAACAGTTCCAAGTGTGAAATTTAACTTACCCTTATCTTTGCAAGCAAGCTTTCATACAGGTTCCAACTGTGAAAAGGAGGTAAAATATGAGAATTTCTTGTAAGCATCATTTCAACTCTCCATTTGAAGTCATGCACATAAACCATTTATTCATGGCTACAACATTCCTGGTGTTCAATTTCTCACATATGTGATTCCATTTCAAAAACACAACTTGAACTATTTTCATGGTCATGTAACATTACAATAACACAAGTGGTTCATAAAGCAAAGGTCCTAAGTTGAACCATGTGAGGATTCACACGTAAATTTGGGCTGTAGATCCAATTTCTGAAATATTTCATTTTTGTGACAGACATTGCAAATTAGCAAGCATTTTTCTTTTTGGGAAAAATCAAAGTCATACCAGTTAGCAATAATGAGAAGTGAACTCAAAAAAGCTTGACAATTAAATAATTGCAATGTAATGTAAAAGCCCAATCTATTTAAAAACGAATTTCTCCCAGTAATTTATTAGTTTTTTTTAAGAGAAGGAGATATAAAGAAAATTAACTTTATTTTTTCCATCCGGCCTTTATTTATCCAATACTTAGTTGTGCATGTGGTGCTGGGTTTGAACCTGGGTCCTTGTGCATGCCAGAAAAGTGCTCCAACTGCTGAGCCACCACTCCAGCCCCTATAGTTTTCACTTTGTATATCACTCTAGGAATGATTTTGTGGGGCTTCACTCTTATGCTTTAATATTTTGGAAGAAATTATAGTGTCCAGATAAGTCAAGAAGGGACTATGTTAATCATCTAAGAACTTTATGGATTAAAGTGAGTATCTTATTCTATTTTTTAATAGTCCCATACTTTACTTGTTAGTAAATAAGGAAAGAACAATGGAATGAATCTGACCTAACACTCCTATGTCCACCACAGTGAATCTCATCATTGTCGTGAATATCCACAGACGCTAATTTAAAAAAAAACTATAAATAAATGGCAGCAAATCAGAGTAGAGAGAAGGGAATTAGAAGGAGCAGGGGAGGGAAAGAGAAAATCCTGGGGACTTCCATTAAATTCCATGCTTTTATAATTTTGTCAAAATGAATCCTAATGTTACATATAACTAAAAAGAACCAGTAAAAAGAAAAAAATGGAGGATGTATAATAACTATTTAATTTTCCTAATGCCGTAAGTTATCAGCTGCAGTTAACTCTCTCTTTATAATCATCCCCACTAAAGCTGGTCCTTTAATTACACCAAGATTGGTTAAAGAACATGAAGACTGATTAACTGAAATATGTATGAAATGTGAAATATGTACTGTCTTCTTCAGCAGCCTTCATAATCTTAGCTGAATCTCTTGGAAGTTTCATAAGGAAATAGCAAAAGAAAAAAAAAGAAGGAAAAGAGAAGTTTTCTGGTAAGCAGAGTCCATAGATTAATTTCATGACCACAGAGACACAGAGCAAAGGAGCCTCAGCAACTTAGTGAGACCTTGTCTCTCAGTAAAAAGAAGGGGTAGGGTGTGGCTCACTGGTTAAGCCACCTTCGGTTCAATCCCTGCTACCAAAAAAAATTATATCTACTTAAGTTATTATGTTGAATACAATCCATCCTCTCAGAAAGACTTTTATTGTCTGTTAGCTTTCATTTGTTAAGGAATTTATTTCTCTGTATTTTTTAAAGATGAGTCACAGTTCTGCCTTCTGGGACCCCACAGAAGAAGTATAGCCCCATTTTTAAAAAACTAACAATCAAATATACGAGGACAACTAATGTAGCTTCAGAATCTCTTTACAGGTGACTAGAGTTGTTATTACAAACATAAGAGCAAGGACAAAAGGAGTTGGCCCATGTTTGACTCTACTTCTGGGTCCTGGCTGCTATCAGGGTATAGAGGCTGTGGGAGAAGAAGAGAGCTCGTGTTGCCAGGCAAGCGATGCTAACATGTCCCTGATCTGTACCCCTGAATCTTCTTCTCTACTATTGTAGTCACAAGTAGAGCATGTGATTCTAAACTCCTAAGAAATAGAGCAGCAAATGTTTTAAGACCTCAGACATTATAAAAAATCTGCAAATGAGAGAAATAATGAAGGAAAGTCAGAGAACTTAAGGGGTAGAATCTCTTCTATTACAGAATAAAATAATTGCCTACTAAAATGCATGGCCCATTATTGGGCTGATAATTGGACTCTGGATTAATATAAGGATTTAGAAAGTAATCCCTTTGGAAACTGTTTCCATTACATGGCATATTTGTACAAAGCAACAAAACAACTTCATGTTACTACAAACTACATTTTCTTATTTCTCATTAATTTTAGAAACATTTATACTACCTGTAGAAGAAAGATTTCACCATGTCAGGTAAAGGTGAGGAATCTATATATATGTATATATGCTTATGTATTTATATATTTATATACAAACAAAATACTAGTACCTCTGCTTTTGAACTCTCATAGTCTGTTTTAAGAAGAAGCTATAGAGAGGTAAGTTGCAATTTTGTGGTGTAATGTTTCAGATGTGAAAAAAGTAACAGGGTTGTCCAGAGACCAGAGCAAACAGCCCTCCTGACGGTGCTTGAGAAGTTGCACCAAAGATCAAACGTTGGAGTGGAGTATTGAGAGATGAATTGTAGTTTATCAAATGAAAAAGGACTGAGAGGGAAAGTTTTAGGAAGTGGGAGTAACTTCTGCATAGGCAGCATTATGAAAGAATCTGGTGTGTTCAGAATTTCAGGAAAATTCATGTGGTAAAAGAGGGAGCAAGATGATCTGAAAGGTGAGCTGCAATGGGAAGAGTTTTGATTGCCAAGTCGCAATTTTTATTCAATTACCAATAATAGGAAAGATGTTTTCATTTTGTTTGTTTCTTAGTTTTGGGAGTGAGGCAATCAACTTTATTTTCTAAATTAAAAACATTTTCAAGTGAACATTTCTTCACAGACAAGGAAATGTGGATGGAAAAAATAACAAGAGATTATTTCGACAGTTCTAGGAGACAGAATACAGGTTTGAATCGGAAAGCAGTTGTAGCAAAGATGGTAACATGTTAAAGAGTTATGTCTGAGACATAATAAATTTGTGTTTAATTGGATGCAGATGATGAGGAAGACAGATGGGCTTGTGCAATGTTCTAGATAGGAGACTGGATGGAGGGTTGAAGTGCTGTTATGATTTAAATTTTAAGAAGCTAAAGGTTTGAATGGATTACATTTGAGGTACCTGTGTATATCCAAACAGAGACAACATAGACTGTGATATTTTGGTTTAAAGATTGGAAGAGACAGGCGGAGTCCAGTGTACAGCCATTTAGTGTGGGTGCAGCCCAAGAGAATGGTTCCATTGGCATTCTGCAGCTGAGTCCTGGAGTACACCTGTCACAACAGTGCTGAGGTCCCTGAGAGCACTGCTTGGGCAACCTGCACTTCTATACATAGGTCAGATTCTTGACTGACTTTGTTGCACTGAACTTGATGATTGTTACCTCACCTATCTTCATGGAGAGGGTGTGTCATATGTGTGTTCTAGAGGAAGTGGAATCTTGGCATCTGGGAGATGGGATATATGAATGGGTGTGTGTGTGAATATGGGTGAGTGTATGCAACTGTGTACAAACATAGAAATCTCCACAGTTGGGTGTAGTGGCACACAACTGTGTCACTATTATTCCAGTGACCCAGGATGACTGCAAGTTCAAAGCCAGCTTCATCAATTTAGCGAGGACCTAAACAACTTATTAAGACACTGTCTCAAAACAAAAAAATAGAAAGGGCTGGGGATGTGGCTCAGTGGTAAAGGGCCACTAGGTTCAATCTTAAGTACCAAAAAAAAAAAAAAGAAGAAAGAAAAAAGAAATCTCCCCAGCCTGTTCACATGTGCAACAATATGCAAAATTATCACTTTTTTTTTTTTACTTGAGGAAGGGCTGCCTTTTGTTTTTTTTAATACAAAACCACTATATAGGCTTATACAGTCCTGCATAAGGACTGTATAATCATCAGTTAAAATGGTCTTTGAAGCCACAGGGCAGAAGAGGATACCTGGGGAATTTTAGTAGAACAAAATTATAACAAAAGATAATGATGAAAACCTCTCCTATAATATTGTTCTACTAATTGTATGTAGGATATGTCATGACAAAATGATTTAGTAAATTATCATGCATCTAAAAATTGTAATGAGCACTTATTATACATTCTATTTCACTTATATTGATAGTATTGATATTGAGCTAAAACAAATATAGTCTAAGACCTTTGTGGGATAGACAGACTGGACAGCAACGAGCTGAGATGGGGTAATGAAGAAAGAACTTGATGTTTCTTATAATGAGAACCTTAAATAGGTCCTGGGAAAATCCCCCCTGAGAAATATTCAAAGATGGATTTGAAGTTAAATAGCCAAAGCAAGTGTGGATATTGGTGAGGTCAGTGTTTAGGTATAGAGCATTTCAAACTGGGAGGACAGCTGTGCACAGGCCCTAGGACGGAGGTGGATGGAGGATCGCAAAGATTTTAAAAGGAGGCCATAGCAACGGGGAGAGGTGTCCAAGATTTGGTCACACAGGATAGCTGGGCCAAGACTGTGATGACATCATGTTGAAGATTTTGATCCAACAGTAGAAGATGTTTTAGCCAAGAGAAGTACAATGATAAATAAATTTATATTATTTTTATTTTAATTATATTTAGGACTAGGTTTACCTGGGACTGAGGGGTTTCCCAGGACCCAGAAACCAGATAGTTCCATGCAGACTGAGTTGGACATACTCTTTTGAACAGATAATTCTGGCTTTTAAGTTGAAAACAGGTTGGAGAGAAACAAGAGTGGAGGGAGAAAGACTAGACAGGAGGCTGTGGCCATGTTCCTAATTCCTCAGCCCAGACTGGCGCTGCAGGAGGTACACAAAAGGGGAAAAAAAGAGGAAACTGTAGGTGGTTGATAGGGAGTGGAGAGGGAGAGCAGGTCCCCAAGTGTTATGGTTTAGACATTAAATATTCTTCCAAGGCCCATATACTAAAGGTTTGGTCATCAGTAAGTAGAGCTATTGGAAGGTGGTAGGGCCTAGCTGGAGGAAGTTAGTCATTGGAAGCATGCCCTTGAAGGGGATATGGAGACCCCAGTCTTTTTTCTCCTTTTCTTTCTTTGTCTCTGCTCCCTGGTCATCATGAGGTAAGCAACTTTGTTCCACCATGCTCTCCCAGCAATGATGTTCTGCCTTATCCTAGACCTAAAATCAATAGAATCAACCAACCAAGAACTGAAACTCCTGACACGATGAGCCAAAACAAACCTTTCTTTCTTGTAAGTTGATTTTTTTTTTCAGGCATTATATCACAATGATAGAAAGATGACTAAAACACCAAGATCGCTCCCAGGTTTCTCATTGCAAAATTGGATTAGTGGTGTGGTTCTAGGATATATCGTACTGAGAAGTATGAGCAGGATTCTGTATTCTGAATACAGATTAGAATAATCTTTGGGGCACAACTGCTTGAGACTGAATGCCAGATTTTCTGTCTGGTAGCTATGAATGACTTTGGATAAGTTGCTGAAGCCTTCCTGCTGCAACTTCTCCCATTCGAATACAGTTAAAATAGCAATACGCATGTCATAGAGATTTAAATGGGCCAAATAAAACAATGTATATAACATTCTCTCTTTAGCACTAATATGAATTAAACTGGCACTTACTATTGGCTATTATCATTTTATCTCTCTTTCCTAGTTTCAGAGGTTTCACATGCAGTGTTCTGAGTTTAATGTTTTAGAGATCCTTACAAGTCTAATGGCCACACCCAAAGGGAACATAACATATTAATTACTGGCTAAAAAAAGAAGATCCACAATAACAACTTTTTACTAATTGAAATAATTTTATTTTAAGTTGATAATTATCAGAATATATTGATTTCCATACTTCTCTCTCTCTCTTGTTTATTTTTTAAAGAGAGAGGGACACTGAGAGAGAGGGAGAGAGAGAGAATCAATTTTATGTAGTTTTTCACACACTTTGTTGTATATGTGGTGCTAGGTCTTGGACCCATGTTCTCATGCATGCCAGGCAAGCACCTCAAGTGCTGAGCCACCACTCCAGCCCCTCCATACTCCTCCTCTTTGATTACCACTTGGTAATTATTTATTTCATCATTACAATGCCCATAAATAACTGGATTTATTTGAACCATTTATGGGTGGTTTACTGGTATGGTCATAAAATGATACTGCAAAATATGGCGTCCTGGTATGTTTATTCAGTTGATAGCCCTTGGAGATCAGCAATTGCTTTATTCTGATATTCCCACATTTGCCTGGAGACTGAACTTCCTGTTATGGTTTAGATGTGAGGTATTCCTCAAAAGCTCCTTGTGAGATGATGCAAGGAAGTTTAGAGATGAATTGATTGGATTATGAGAGATTTAACCTAATCAGGGCATTGATGCAGTGATAGAGATTAACTATCTACATTAAATGTGGGCAGGTGGGGTGTGGCTGGAGGAGGTGGGTCCCTGAGTGTGTGCCTTTGGGATTTAAATTTTGTCCTCATTGGGTCGAACTCTCTCTCTCTCTGTGCTTCCTGGTTTTCCTCTGCTGTATAATTCCACCAATGTGTCCTGCCTCACCTCAGTCCCTAAGGAATAGAGTTGACCATCTAAGGACTGAGAACTCTGAAACTGTGAATCCCCCAAATAAACTTTTCCTCCTCTAATTGTTCGTGTCAGATCTTTTGGTGAAAAAGCTGACTAAAACACTCAAGAGATCATGATTTCCTTTCTGAAATTTCATTATCTATGGCAATAAAGAAGGTTGAAAAATGTAACCACACCTGGAAAGACTTTGTCAAAGGAGATTATCTATCTCTTGAGATCCTTCAGATTCTGAAGGATATTATTCACAAGATAATTATTATCTCTCAGATCCATTAATTTCCCCTAAAAATAATTTACTACCCCTCTAAAGTTGGTTATATCCTCCACTCACACTTTTCTCTCCCCCATGAGGAGAGTATTTTGCCTCAATAATCATTGCTTTCCTAGTTTCATTGATATTTTATATATGGTCCCTATACCTAAACATATTAAAATATTTTGCTACAGCTTTTCCTCTGTTAATCCATTTACTGTCAGTTTGATTAGCAAACTGAATTTGAACTTTCAGAGGGAAAGTTTGAACTTCTCAAGTATAGACTTGTGTTTTGCAGTTTGCTATCAGCTTCTATCACAATTTTATATTTGTTGTCTTTTGGGCTTTCTGTCATCATAGGTAGACTTAAAAAGGATGGTGACCATGTTAGATTTGCTTTCTTGTGGTTTGGTTTGAGATTGGTTGGGGAAAATCCAGTGTAAAAGCACTGACTGCAATGTACTATGAGACCAAAGAAAGAGGCAGAAATATGGAATTTATTGGAGGTTGTACTGACAGAAATGTTGCTATGGGCAGCAGTAAGACCAGTGTTGCTCTTGATTTGGTTCAGAGGAAGGGGACTTACTCTGTTGTCATGACAAAAGTAATTCTCCAAGCTGAAATGGACCTGTTTTATCTCAGACTAGTATCCAAGAAGTCAAGTACATCCTGGTGCTGCTGGTGGCCAGGTCTGGTGTCTGGCAGTGAAATGCCACACATTGTTCTAATGGTTTTGCTTATTGATAATATGCTGGAAAAATGTGTGGGGAAGACAGGCGAGCATTGCTCACTGGTTACCAACCAAGGTGACTGCAATCAGGTCAAGTTGATTCCCACAGGGCCTGTGTGCAAATTCTGTTTGAAAAATAATTGAGGATAAATATACACATTTAAAATTTATTCTGTAATTCTTTATCCTAAAGTACCTCTTTTAGAGAAAAATACTTTTGAAAAGTAAAGTCATTCCAAATTTTTCTGAAGCATCTATGTTTTGCAACAAACTCAATAATGACTTTAATTAAGCATTATAAAATATTAGAATCTATCAGCTATATACCATTTTATGATTTAGTTTAGAAATAGAAATCTATATCACTAATAAATAACATCTGGGACAATATGGAATCAACTTAATACTTTAAGAGATTAGCTACTTGTTAACAATGAAAAATCATTTTTGGACTTGGACAGTGGAATATTGCAGGATTTTTACTCTTGGGGGAAATGATAATTGGGATATGCACAACACACACACATATTCCCACACATGCTGTAGTCTGAATGACTTCCTTCATGTGTTGAATCATCGATGTGATAGAGGTGGGACCCTTAGGAGGTGATTAAATAATAAAGGAAAAGCCCTCATAAATGGGATTAGCAACTTTATAAGAGGGCTGGTAGGAAGAAGCTAGATTCTTTTTTTGTGAGAACACAGCATTAAAGATGCCATCTTGGAAGCAGAGGGGAGCCTTCAGCAGACACTGAAGCTATCAGTGCTTTGTTTTAAATTTCCCAGCAACCAGAAATGTGAGAAATAAATTTCTATTCTTACAAATTACCCAGTCTGAAGTGTTTTGTTACAGCATCACAGACTAACACACACATACACTGATACCTACTATCTATCTGGTGTCTATCCTAGGCTCCTTGAATGCTGCTGTTGATCAACATTAGCTGCAAGAAGGCCCACAGCAACTGCGGTGCTAATCCCTCCCAGATATTCTGCTCCAGGTAAGTCATGCAATAGCAAAAGCCAGCTAAGAGCTCTGGAAACCATAGGAAAAGCAACCATGAAGAAAACTATCACAAACATTTTTATTTTTATCCTAGAAACAAAAGTTGTTGAAAGTAAGATTTTTATAAGATCCTAAATGGACATTTTTTCCATCCTTATGATTTGGCAAAACTGAAAATAATCAATTGTATTATTGGTAGAATTGACTATATAGCCATACAGATAAATTAAATATATGGCTCAACTATTCATATTTTTCACAAGGAGTTTCCAAATCTATTTGCCTGTTAGAGTCATCTACAGAGGTTATTAAAGCTTAGATGCCTCAGTTCCCTGCAACATTTCCACTTACTTTGGGTGAGTCTTCTAAACTCTGGGCCTCAGTCACTTTATCTGTGCAGTGGGAATAATACTGTGTCTTCAGGATGCTATGAGGATGCTATAGTTTGGATCTTGAATGTGCCCCAAATGCCTGGATACAAAAGGCTTGGTTACCACCTGTGGCACTATTGGAATTTGATGGGGCCTAGTGGAAGGAAGTTAGACACTGGAGTGTACCCTTTAAAGGGGGTATTGGAACACTAACCCTGGTCCCCTTTTCCTTTCTCTCTCTCTCTCACTCTCTTTTTTTTTTGTTGTTGTTGTTGTGGTTTTTTTTTTCCAGTTGAACCCTGGGATACTTAACCATTGAGACACATCCCCAGCTTTTTTTTTTTTAAATAAATTTGGAGACAGGGTCTCACTAAGTTATTTATAGCCTTGCTAAGTTTCTGAGGATGGTCCTGAACTTGTGATCCTCCTGTCTCAGCCTCCCAATTATAGGTGTGCAACTGGGAATACAGGTGTGTACCACTATGCCCAGCTTCTCCCTCTTTCTCTCCATCTTTCTGTCTTTGCTTCCCATCCACCATGAAGTGAGCAGTTTCTTCTGCCATGCATTTCTGCTAGGCTGTACTGCCTTGTCACAGGCCCCCAGACTACAGAGTCAACCGATCATGGACTGAAAACTCTGAAACTGTGAAGAAAACAGGTCTTTCCTCATAAGTCGTTTATCTCAAGTATTTTGTCATAGCAACAGAAAGTTAACCAAGAGGATTAAATGAATTTGTGTATGTAAGGCCCTCCTGACACCTGACACATAGAAATCTTGCTGCATAGAGTTCTTGCTGTTGTATAGAATAAATAACTTGTATATTTGTGTCTTTAGGAGTCTTTCCCTATGGGTTCATTCCTAGAGGGGTCTCAATTTTCCTAGTCTGGTACTGTTGAATGTGGAGCAAAATGTGGAGCAAAATATGGAGAGAATATTGAATGAGGTGCTGAGCTATTAAGGCAGTACTTATATTAGTTTTCTGTATCTGGATGGCCGTGGAAGAGTGAGCCAGGGAAGATAGGCTGAGTTCAGACTTTAGAACTGGAAGCAAATCATCATGACCCCTAGCTATTTCAGAATGGAATTTTGCCTTGCCATTTCCCCAAAATCTTTTATGATCTTCTGAACATGTGATTATTTTTTAAAAATGAAAGTAGGTTTGTTTATGCAAACATAAGTGTAAATATGTTTACATTTATTTTAAAGCATAGATCCAAAACTTCAAAATAAGCTAAGGAAACATGGAATGAACCCAGTGGAGAAGGTCTTGCAAGGATAGTGACAGCTCTGCAGATAGCTGCACTGCACATTTTCACTGGAAACCTGCATGGATAGA
Organism: Aplodontia rufa; assembly: GCA_004027875.1. Taxonomy (NCBI): domain Eukaryota; kingdom Metazoa; phylum Chordata; class Mammalia; order Rodentia; family Aplodontiidae; genus Aplodontia; species Aplodontia rufa. The sequence goes on from PVKS010006413.1 coordinate 46,452, forward strand.
AACCTAGAGGACCAAATAATCTCTCCTTTCCCTATACCTTAGCACAAGAAAATCTTCTGGGACAAATGTCAGTTTGTTGCCTTTCAGCTCCAACTGTGCCCTTTCACTTCATGCTCTGGATTAGAAGACCGACTTCTTTGCAGCAAGCATAGCGCTAACTTGTCAGTAGAGGGCGTTGGAGGGACAGTGGTGAAGGAAGGAGATTCTCTTTCAGGTTCCCCTGAGCTGCTGGGGTCTTGCTTCTTGCTCCTTGCTCCTGCATTGGGCCAGAGGTGCCCCGCCCCAGTCATCCACACAGACTGCAGTCTCAGCCCAGTGATCACCTCATTTTGGCACACCTGACCGGGACACTGGAGCCCCAGATCCCCCACAGCTCTGCAAGTAAACTCTACTCCTCCAGTGTCACCCACCAAGCTCCACCTGCCCTCCCAGGGTGCTTCCTGATTGTCGGCGCTGAACCTGCTCTGCTCTGGTCAATGCAGCCAACTTCTCCACCATCCACTGGGCTCTGGGCACATGGCTGCAGTAGGCTTAAATCCCAACCCTTGGAAACCACTCTCTTTCCAAGTCATTCTCTCCTTGGGTCCTCCGCTAGGTCCTCTCAGTACAGAGTATTTCTTAGACCAGGCCACATTTATTCATTTACATTTTGTCTTTGGCTGCTTTAACTTCACAACAGGTCGTTGGTAACAGAAACCTAATGGTCCACAAAGCTTAAACTATTTACCATCTGTCCCTTTACAGAAAAAGTTGGCCAACCTCTATTTTAGAATTCTCTTTTCTCCCTTTATAATTACTACATTGTTACAAGTAATACAGCAATTATTTTTATATGGAACATTCCTTGTTCAAATGAATAAGTGGTTTCTGTCTCCTGATTGGACCTTACTGGTACATGCAGTGCACACATGAGCGCGAACACACACACGCTTGTGTATCTGTACCTCTATGTGCATATCTGTGCCTCTGATGGATTACAAGCCATAAAATTGATATTGATTGGTACTGTTTCAGTTTGGGAAATTTTCTCAACCAACAAAATCCCCAAGACAGGAAAATACTGTAGGTCTGGCTACTGCCTACAAACTGGGAAAGGGAGGAAAATAGGGAGAACAATTATAAGATAATTACGTCAATAAATTATCTCACCACATCCATATCTGTTTCATTTGTTGCACTTGAATGTAATCCGGATACCTAGCACACAGTAAGAAATCAGAAAATGATTTTGAACAAATGAGTTATTACAAGACAAAGTGAAAATCTATAGGCAGGATTTTCTTTTCAATGCAAAGAAATGAAATAATAAAATGTAGATAAACAGTGAGTCATTTTTCCCTCAAATATTTACTCAGATTGCATAAAAATTATGGGAAATATATAAAGAAAGAGATGTGTCTGTGAATACATTATCTTAAACTATATATGCAAATGGAGTGGAAAACACAAGAAAGATAATTTTCTTCTGAAACATTCTGATAATTGAGTCAAGCGTTGCATTTTTGGTTTGAATTAGCTGAGCTGAACCGGTTATTCATTTCACTTTGCATGGGAGGCCAGTCATAGAAGGGTTTATCCTGGGTTCACTTCAATAAACAGCTGTGGACTGGGGTCAGTTCTTATTCTATTTAGCATTATTCATTCATTTGGCTTCCATATTCAGCTAATTACTTGCAGGAACAGTACTCATTAAGAAGAATGTAACTCATTTACATGGAAGAGTCTCCAGCTCGGCCTTTTGCTTTTATCTCCCTTTCTTCTCTTTGCTGTTTGTTCCTCTTTGATCTGGGGGAACCGTAAAGCACAAATATCAAATCAAGGCTCTTTACATTCTGATTTCTTGTTTCCCAAACATTTAAACCATTTTGTAGACAGAAATTAGCCTTTGCCAGGTAATTCAAACAGGAATTTGCATTTCATTTTCTTTTCTTTTCAAGTGAGTGAGTTTTTTTTTTAAATGTTTATCACATCTTTTTTATCTGCTCATGGACCACTCTGGGATGGAGAGTTCTGCCTTCCCTTTCAGCTGATTGCTGGTGTTCAGTGGAAATCTTCAGATGCCAGTATTTTCTCTACTGTTTACAAAAGCAGAAAAGAATTTCACACTTTTGTAAGCACTGCAGCTGTTTCAGCACCTTTGAATGCCACTTATAAGCCATTCCAAACAAACCAACCTGTCTACCAGGAAACCAAAATACCTGTTAGCACTCTTTTTTTTTTTCCCATGAAGAATGAAGTTGTCTTCAACTGCACCAAACGAATTCAAGGAATGTATTTTCTTTCTAGGCCTTCATGAAATGACAGAAAAGTAGGTTGTTCAACATTAATGAAGAAGCTAAGAGTAGTTTCTATTATCAGCAGTGGGACTTGAGAGCTTGGGAGAATAGTGATTATTTGTTAATAACAATCTTATAAAAATATATACTGTTAGTCTAGTTTGTTGAACTCAGCCCCTAGGTTAATTGTTCTCAAAGTTGTTTGCACATAGGAATTTTCTGGGGAACTTTAAAATACATAGATGATATAGATAGATATACAGGGATGCCTGTATCTACCCCCTTCAGAAATTGTGTAGTTGTTCTGGGGTGTGGCTGAGCTTTGGAAGCCTGGAAAGCTTCTCAGGTGATTGTAATATGCAGATGAGTTTGTGAGCTATTATCCTAGGTTGACCTTTGATTCCAGAGCTTCCTAAGATGATGGAAATGGTAACTGCAGTGAGAGCTGCTACCCCTGTGCAGGAGGCACAAAGGAAGAGCTTAGTGTTCTTAGTCAGCAGCTCATGAGGACCCTACAGAACTAAGAGCCAGGCCTCTGAGAACACTTACCCGGTTGATGCTGGGTTGGCATCCCTGAGGGAGAAGGCACCTTTTGAGTGGGCAAAGAAAACTGAATCCATGGCTCTTAGAATCAGATTCTGCTGCCTGGGAAAATAACCATTCCTGGGAAGACTGACCAGACAGACAAACTCTTGCTCTGTCCTGCTCTATCTGCCTCCGGTACTCCTCCTTAGTCACAGAACCTGCATGCTGAATGTCCCTTATCCATAATGCCTGGGACTGAAGGTGTCCTGGATTTCAGATTTTGGGGAGTTTGGAATATTTACATATACATAATGAGGTATTTTGGAAATGGGACCTAAGTCTAAACATAAAATTAATTTGTTTTGTATGCACCTAATACATATAACCTGATGATAATTGTTAGGTTTTCATTGCTGTGAACAAAATACTTGACAGGAACAATTATGAGAAGGAAAGTTTACTTTATCTCATGGTTTCAGAGTCTCAGTCCATGGTCAGCTGACTCTATTGCTCTGGGCCCAAGATGAGGCAGAACATCATGGCAGAACACCGGGAAAGAGGAAGGCAGCTTAGGGTATGCTGGCTAGGAGGCAGAGAAAGGGAGGCCCACTGGGAAGCTAAACCCTTCCAGGGTACACCCCTAGGGACCCACCTTCTCCAGCCAGGTCTTACCTGCCTACAGTTACCATCCTCTTAGTTTATTCTAACTAGGGTGGACTGCTGAGGTTACAGCTTTTACAATCATTTCACCTCTGAATATTCCTGCATTAATACGGGAACTTTTGAGAGGCACCTCGTAGCCAAACCATTTCCCTCCCTTCCTTCCCCCTCCTCTTTCTGCTCCTGCTGTTGCTGTTCTCCTTTTCTTTCTCCCTCTCCCCTCTTTTTAATCTTTCCTTCCTTCTCCCCCCTGCATGTTCTTCTTCCCTTCCCCTCCCTCTCCTCCTCCTCATCTATCTTTTCCTTTTTTAGCACTGGGGAATGAACTCAGGGCCTTGAACATGCTCTGCTACAGAGCTACATCCCTAACCCTTAAAAACCATATTCAAAGCCCAGCGTAATTATGATAAAACACACAATTAATATAAACATTTTCATGTATCCAATTAGCATAGTTTTCAAATACAGTAATACTACAGGAGCTTGCATTCTCATACTTTAGTGGTGGATGTGTAGCTAAAGCAACAGGGTAAGACCTGAAGTGTTTAAAACCCTTGTTGTGACAGTTTTATTTTCAGAAATTTATTCCAAAGTCACAATGAAAACTGTGATGTAAGGGCTATGGACAAAATATTTCCAGAAGCGTCATTCATGCTAATAGAAGCCCTAATGACCCCAAATAGGAAATGGTTCAGTATATTAAGGTGTACAGATAGATATTAATTTTATGAAGTGATTAAAAATTGTGTACATAGTGCAACTTATAGATAGAAACAAGTTTATGGTATAATGATTGTGATATCCTTTCTTTTAATATTTTACAAGATTTGTTATTTTCTTTATGAATTCCTGTATTTTCTGTTAACTATAATTTATTATTTTACAAGAACAATAATAAGGTAATAGAGGGGCTGGAGCGGTGGCTCGGGGGTTACAACGCTTGCCCAGCATGCGCAAGTGCACAGGTTCAAACTCCAGCACCCACGTACACAACTAAGTGTCAGAGCAACAAAAACCATGTGAAAAATTCAATTAAAAAATTGATTCTCTGTCTCTTTCTCTCCCTGTCCTTCTCTCTTTAAAAAAATAAGGTAATAGAATAAAATAAATTAATCTATTATTTTAATAAAGATTTTTGTATGTAAACAAAGCATATAATAAAAACAATACATTGTATACAAATTTGCAGCACATATGAGATTTTTTTGCTTTAATATATAATGAGTTTATACAAATTCATAAGAAAAACATCTACATTATCAATATGCATGAAGGATCCAAAATGTATGTAAAAGGAAAAATACATGTGAATAATGAACATACAGGAAAACATTGACTGTCAAAATAACAGCTATCATAAAGTTTATGGGAGTAGCACTGTTATGTAAAATGGAACTATTTCAACAAAAAAATCTGTATTATTCATAGCTAAAATATATGCATATTCCTTAAGTCTGTGAAAACAATTCTTAGAATGTATCTAGGATTATAAATTGAAATACTGAAAAGGTTTTATTTCTTTAAATATTTATAATTTTACTTCAAAAAATTAGAAACAACCTAATGTCTAAATGTGTGGGTATCGAATAAACAATGTCATAAAGAATAAAGTTTAATAAAATGATTGGATAATTTTTAGGTTTTAATATTGTGACATGCAGACTGCATAGTGAAATATCCAATGCTAGCTCAATTAGGTAACATTATGTATATTAAAAGTTAGAGTACTAAGAGGTAAAATGTGGTTGCTTCTGTTTACTACAATATATATGATCTTTTATTTATATGTCCCTTCGTTTTCTAAAAATTCTAAATTTACATCTGTCTCATAATATTAAAAACATTACTAAAATTTAAGTATCACAGTTACATAGTTACATGAGAATAAAATCTTCCCTGTTTTAAGTTACCCAGATTTTAAGTTACTGAGACGATTTCTCTTATTTTTGTAGGTTTCTGGCTTAAATCCTGTCTGAATTTTGGGAATATGGTCTAGAAAGACTAAGGACATGAAAGAAAGCTCTGCGGGTTCATTCAAGATTTATTATACTGGATTTTTTTCAGAAATTTTTGTTCTAGGTCAGAAATAGACAAACTCTTTCTGTAAAGAGCCAGGTAGAAAAATGATTTAGAATTAATCATTTTTTGTCACATATTTGTCCTTGCTTATTTATGACCCTTAAAATATAAACACCATTCTTCGATTGTGGGCCTTGAGAAAACAGGTCACAGACTGAGTTTGACTTGAGGGTCATAGGGTCATAGGTTGCTGACCCCTGGTTTAAATCACATATAGTGCTCAGTTGGAGATTTTTTGTGATGTTTTTCTTAAGAGCGCAAACCCTGACAAAGCCAACTCAGTTCTCTGTCATTCATGTCTTCAGTAATTACAATCATCAGAAGTAGGGTAGGAAATTGATAAGTCAGTGTGTCTGTTAGCTATCACCAAACCCACAAAAAACAATAAAGCTGTAAAACAAGCACCTCCAAGCTCAGACGCTTATTGCAGACCATTTGCTTTCGCAGTTCTGTGTTGGGCAACTGTGGATGCAGGCTGAGGTCAGGCAGACAGCTCAGGTGACTCAGATCTGAGGGTAGTCTGGGGACCATCAGGACTAGGCTAACCTCAGCCAGGGAGGTCTGAATTTGCTCCCCTATCGCTCATCTTCCTTTTGGGACCAGTGAGATCACCTGTGTTTATTTTTCCATTGGTAGGGGAAGTCTACAGAGAGCAAGTCTGCACACGTTAGCACTTTCCAAGTCTTTGATGAAGGAGTTGGTCAGCCACAGCAGAAACTAAAGTAGAAAAGGTAGCCAAACGAAGCAGAGAAGACCAAGATGTGATGTATGAAATTTCCAATATAATCCTCTTCTCGGCACATTTGGCTCTACTGCTCCCTTCCTCTTACATCAGGTTCCCATTCTACAGTATCATCCCTTTATCCCCTTTTTGTGGTAACAAGATGTTTTCAACTCCTCTTCACCTCAAGATGGAGCTGGTCATAAATTCCTGGGAGACTTAACAGGTTTAGCAGTGAAATAAACTAGTATTCATACTGTTGCAGCTGGCTCTACCTGGGTCAGGTGTCCGTCAGCCCACTCTATTTAGGGGCTTAGAAACTATCAATCCTCCTCTTTGAAATAGGATAAGGACAGTTCTAGAAGGTGGGGGTGTTGTATAACACAAGGAAAATAAAAATGTCTACCTCTGTTGATTATGTACATACCAGAAGCTGTGTCTAATGTGCAATACATACATGATGCCATTCTATATTATGATCACCCAAGGATGTAGCCGCTGCTAATTTCTATATCCAATGAAGCATGTGTTACTAATTTCAGATTTACATCTGAAAAATAAGAGAAAGTGTTCTGCATGCCCAAGACCATTCAGAGGGTTGTGGTGAAATCTTGATTAAAATATGAATTTCCCCAATTTTAAAACCTTGGCTCTTTTTTTTCCTGTTTTCTCCAATAAGGTCCTTATTTATCTTGATGATTTTTAATCATTTTCCTTAATATATATTTTAATTTTTTCATTAAGGAGTTATCGTACAATCGTAAGTACATATAAAGTAATTATATGGTATGCATTTGGTCCTAAACCAGTTACTCCCACATCACCCACACTCCAGTCTCTTGATTGTTCTATATTTCACCCCTACAACCAATACAAATAAAACCTAGCCTCTTATGAGCAAGGCCTTACTGCTTCATGTCCTTAATATCACATTTGTTTTCTCTAATTTTTACCTTCAGCATTTTATTGGAAATTTTTCTCCTGGATTTCCTGTTTTCTCATATTTCTCTTTTAACAGAGAACTATGGCACCTCCCCAGTCCCAGTGTCTAGAAATCCACTAATAATTTAGTCTTCTGTGATAGTCCAAATTACCGTTCATGAAATAGCTACTTCCCATTGAGTTTGCCTTTGTCAGTCATGCTTTAGTTGAATGCTAGTAGACACTTGTTGGTATCACAAATAGATGATTTAAAAAAGCTTTTTAGATTAGGTTTGCTTCAGATATTTTGAAGTTGCACTATGAGAAGAACATGCTAGTTCAGCTTAGGCTTCATAATGAGACACATAAAGCAAATCTATGATCAGAAGCACAGCAGCCCAGCTAAGCACGTCTGTGCTGGTTTAAATATGAAGCATTCCCTCCAAAAGTTCCTGTGTTAATTCAGGAATATTCAATTGTAAAATGATTGGATTGTGAGAGCTATAATCTGTGCATCCTAGTGTGAATGGACTAACTGGGTGATAACTTGGAAGCAGGTGGGGCATGAGTGATGGAGATGGGTCCCTGGTGGCATGCCTTGGAAGGTTTCATCTTCCTTGCAGCCCCTTCCCCTTGCCCTCCTCTTCTGACCCTTGTGAGGTAAGGAGTACACTTGTACAATGCCCTTCCGCCATGATGCTTTGCCTCACCGGTATTCAGAGCAATGGAGTTGAACAACCATAGACAGAACCTCTGAAATTGTGAACCAAAATTAACTTTCCCTTCTCTAAGATGATGTTGTCAGGTGTTTTGGTCACAGTGACACAAAGCTACCTATACAACATCTGAGATGAATGAAACAGCTGACCTTAAGACTTGTGAGTGACAATAAAAAGCAGTTTGTTATGCAGCATTATTGTGGAAATAGCAGTCTGAGTCATTCCCTTAGCCTTCCCCTTTGGCTTTTTAGTTGGATTAAAGACTTGTAGTAAATTAGAGCTGCCTTATACATAGCCTAGTATTATCAAAAAAGAAAGAATGTAGGGAAGTTCTCTGAAGTGTAGCCAGCATAGTATTATCTCAATAAACATTGGTTTCTTTTCTTTTCATGGGAAGCAATAAGTTTGTTGTTATTTGTAGGAAATTTTGAAACAGCATATAATCATAATTAGTAATTTGTTGATAACATGACCTTTTCAGCAGTTTGATCTCATAAGGAACTTAATAGTAATCAAAAATGCTTAGTTATTGCTTTAACATAGCAATTCTTGCATTTCCAAGCAGCTCATTAATTATCTACTATTTCCAAGGCACTATATAACTATCCTCTTATTTGATTTTAACATTTTATATCTTGTAAAGAATTATTCTAGAAAAGGTGGTAAACATCGGTATGATCAAAGTGAATATATAAGTTCTCATAGAAAAGGTGGGGGCCAAAGCTAGACCTTGAATTGTGGGTATGATTTGGAAAGGTGCAGGAGAAGGCATCCAAATTTGGGGAAAAATCTATTACAGCAGATTGTGGAAGGATGTGGATAGAAGTCAGTTGGGATTCTACCATATATTCGCTTAAGAAATTGGTATAAATACATTGGATATTTGCAGTAGGAAAATAGTGTTGAAGACATCAAAAGGATAATAAAGAAGTCTACACTTAATGGAATAAGCAGGGGAAAGCTATACGAAGTCATGTTTGAAATATTGCTTTATGAAAATCTCTCTGGTGATGAAAATTTTAGAATTTGCTTTCTATCCACCTATGCTATGACAAACACTATGCTTGAAAGTTATATTTATACAAGTATAAAACTGGCCATTGTAATGGTTAAAAACTTGAATAACCACTGTTCTCTGTGGAGCAGACAGGTATTTTTACAAGTATAGTACAACTAAAATTTAATAAATGCTATCATAAAGGTGAAAAGATTGAGAACATAGATAAGAGAGGTTAATTACTGTTACGAAGACAAAGGCAGTTTTATAGAACAGGTGGCAAATGGACTGTTAATAAATTGTAACAACAAAGAGGGCAGAAGGAAAACTGATGCTGGAACTTTTTGCTCAAAAGAGTAGAAAAATGGTGCTGGCATGGATAGAAATATGAACTTGGAAATTTTGATAATAAGAATTTTGTACAATTTCATAATTGATACAGGTTGTGATGAGTCAATAACTTCTTAAAATTCAATTCTAAATGTTTTCCAAGTCATGAGCTTAAAACATTATTATTTTTATTTGGGTTGACCTTGATCAACAGTTAACCATGTTGAACTCAAGATGATTAACTCAAATAAGGTTGGTATTTAAATTAATAAAAAATGAGATGATGCATCCTTATTTGGTGGTTCTTAGTTGTAAATAATATGTTCTACATAATGTGAAAAAATACCTATTTTTGCTATTATTTATAATGTATTTTTGAAAGATTTGGAGGTAGCCTAGAGTTCAAAAATTTAGCTGCAATGTTGACAGTTTGATACTAATCAAGACATACACAGACATACAGATGTACAAGAAGGATCTCAAACTGTGTTACAGTAGAATTTTAGCAAATATGAGATTGGATCTAAGGAAAGAGAAGCTGAAGCCAACTCCATGAAGTCTTGGAAAATATGTATAATGTCATTGCCAGTAACATTACATTCCAATCAGTAACACATGCTTTTTTGAGTTTAAAATTATTCCTTTAAATAAGGCAGCAAAGACAGTAAAATTTCTGAGGTTGTTATTATTTTTAAAGTTTCTTATTAATACTGTGCATCGAACTCCCCTCTCCCATATAAGGCTGCTACTGCTCTGGCCTCATATCTCTGACATGTTATTTCAATATATCAGATAAAACACTGATCTCTTAGGACGTCAGTTTCCTTATTTGAGAAACAAGAAGGTTAGTTTTGACTTTTTCTATCCCTCTTCTTTTCCCACTTTCTATTTCCCTTTTCCAGAAACTTTAGGACCTTCTTCATGTTCTAGTGTAGACTCTCACATTTTACCCAGAATTCTACAATTCTGAATGTCTCTCTGCCTCTAGGATTATCTTCCTCAAAGTCATTCTCTAAAAATGGCCTAGTAATGAGTTTAAAGTTCCAATGTGATTATTTTTGTCCTTTCCTTAGTTTGGGTAGATACTTCTACCTGAGGTGGCTCCTGTCAACCTTTTGAGGTCTTGTCTCATTGCCACTTCCTCCTAATCTCTTGGGTACTGCAGCATTCTGTGCAAGTAGCAAGTGCCCTCTCTAACTACTCCTTCTCCACACTTTAATCAAATGTCTTTTTCTGTGTGAGAGCTTCAAGAAGAGCTTATCCTTCCCTTCTCTTTAGTTTCCATCCTTAATATTTTCCAGTTATTCCATTATATTACATGAATCTTTGTATGTCTGATTATTTTGGCCCTGGGCACAGATCCTTGCACATAATGGGTGGTCCAGAAATAGGTATTGAGATGTGGAGTATTTTAGTGATTTTCAGGGGGAGAGATTAAATTACATAAATATCTTTAGTTTTCAACTTCTTTTTGATAAACCCAGAAATCACTGAAAATCAAAGGAGCAGGAAAATGTGATTTTGATATATCTTAATCTAAAAAATTTTATCAGACGTGATTCTTTACCCTGGTAACTAAATTAAGCAGTGAAATTTGTGTTTATTGTAAGGTGGTTTAGACATATCTGGGCATCCTCTAGGTGGTGAGAAGCATTTGAGTGACTGCTCATATTTTTGGTTCCTGAGCTGTTTCATCATAAACTTCCCCAAAAAACAACATATCTATGTCCAAAGTCCAGGAGAAAATGCTTTGACCACATGAGGTTGACTTCTGACAAGCACTCAGACAGCCTATAGTGACACGTTCCCTGTGAATTTGGCTACTGCTTTCACTTGACCTCGCTTAACCACTTTGTCTTATAAAATCTCCGTGAATTCCAAGATCTAATTGGCAAAATGGTTCCTTCTTTTCCACAGAGGAATCCAGATTCAGAGCAGCTCCCCATTTATGGTCACATAGCTATATCTTACCTCCCTCATCCCTTCCCAATAGTATCTTTTAAAACAACATCAAGTAATTAAACAGAAAAAAATTTTGAGGGGCAAGTAACCTATACTTTGAAGAAATATATAGATAACATTATCTTTACATCTTTACAACTTGCCTGATTTTTTTTGCATATTTATAAAACCTGTATTAAAAACTACTTTTAGTATACGGATAAATAGATTTAGTTCTTAGTATGAATATCTCAATGCAAAACTTTATATTTTATATGGTTGTCAAAAATCATCATTTAGAAAGGTTAACATCAATAATATTTTTTGCTTTATTAATATTAAAAAACAAAACAAAACGAAGGTTGAGATTAAAAATCTAGGGTTGAGCCATGTAGTAAACATGCCAAGTCACTGATTCCACATGTAACTTAGAGTTAACAGGCCTTTCAACTCACTGAGAAGTTACTTATTAGTGACTTTTATATGGACCTGTTTAACAAAGTGGTAAAGTATTAAACATTTCTACAGTAAATAAGGTAATGGTTGGCAAGAAAAATCCACTGCGGGTAAAATTTAATAAACTTGAAAAGGAAAAATAAAGATACTAACAAAAGGTTTTGGGAGATATCATGTCAAATTATTTTCCTTCATGATTATAAATATAAGATTATATATGATTACTAAATATATTATTATATATGATTATAAATACAAGAAGGTAATGGAGAACAAACCAATGCAAGTAAAATCTGATGGGATTTTAAAACTTGCAATATGGGTGATATCCACTTTCATTTTGTCCTTTAGTCTGTGACAGGGGGTGGGCCGAACTGAAGCAGAAAGTCACAGTCTAATTATCTTGTGGCTTTTAGAGTAGCTGGAAATTGAGAAGGAGACTCTGAAAAGGATGAATCTAAAGGCAGGGACCATCCAAATCTTCATATAAACTGTTGCTCAACTGCATATGCATTGAAAAGAGTACAGGAACTTGGAGGAAAGCACCAGCTAAAAATACTGAATGGAGATTCTAAACGCCTGCTAAATTACATTGGCTAAAAATAATAAAAATTATTGACCGTACCAAGTGTTTTTGAGGAATCGCAATTTTCTTATTTTTTTTTTAAGAGGGGGGCAGTTAGAGAATCAATTTTTATTTAGTTTTTTCATGTGGCTTTCATTGCTCCAACACTTCATTGTGTACCTGGTGTTGGAGTTTGAACCCATGTTCTCCTGCATGGCAGGCAAGTGCTATAGTTGCTGAGTCACAGCTCCAGCCCAGAACCACAATTTTCAATACGCTTCTGGTGAGAATACAAAATGGTATTCTTATAATAGTGAACATCCATCTACCATATGATTCAGCTATTTAATTCCTTTTTTTCTTTTTAAAGCGAGAGGGATAGGGAGAGAGAGAGAGAAAGAAAAAATTTTTTATTTAGTTGCTTTCTTTGCTCCAAGACTTCATTGTGTATGTAGTGCTGGGGTTTGAACTCGCGTACTCGCACGTGCCAGGCAAGTGCCATAACCGCTGAGCCACTGCTCCAGCCCCCAGCTCTTTAATTCTTAGGTATATGCCAAATCAAAATAAAATATCTTTTTACATGAAGACATGCATGTGAATGCTCAAAGCACTTGTATTTGAAATAGTTCCAAAATAGAAACAACTTAAAAATCCAACTTGGGAATAAATACATAATGATATATCCATGCAATGAAACCTTACTTAGACATAAATACAAACACACTATTAATACTCTCAATATCATGGATAAATCTCAAAATTATTGGATAAAAGTTACCAGAATTAAAGCAGCCTATACTATGTTATTGCATTTATATAAAATTTGGTAAATTACAAATTATCTACAGTTAACAAAGTAAATTGGTGGTTACTTGGTGAGGGGCAGTAAATAGGGGCAGGAGGAAGGGGCTATAAAAGGAAATAAAAAACTTGGGGCTAATGGAAACATTTGTTGTATTGGAGCAAATATGTAGGTAAAAATAAGCAAATTGTACACTGTAGTTATGTGATTCTGTTGTTCTTCAATTAAGCCTCAATAGTCTTCCATTTCAATATTTTTATATTCTCTGTTAAAGTACATAGCACATGCTTCATGTATTTTTTTCACAGCAAAATTTAATAGTCTTGGAGACTCAAAACCAGTATTGGACCACTTTAGGAAATACCTTAAACTGTTAAGGAATGGAGACATTGTTTTCCTGTTTCCATTATTATCAAGACAGATGAGTTGTGTCTCAGGCTCCATGAGGTACTGGTTCTAGTACTTCTCTCCACAGGATTTGAAAATTTGAGGATAATCTAGTTCTTCATGCAAAATGGCATACAACTTAACACATATTCTCCTCTCTACTTTAAATTATCTCTAGATTACTTGTAATGCCTAATATGCTGTAAAAGTTAGGTAGATAGTTGTTGTATTATTTAGAAAACAAGACAAGAAAAAAATATCTACATATTCAGTATGAATTCAGTTTTTTACCACAATATTTTTTCACCCAGAGTTGGTCAAAACCATAGTTGTGGAACCCACAGATATGGAGGACTGACTGTACTGATCTGTATGAAAATTTCTCACCAAACTTATTAATGACCAGGAGTGTGAATGGTGGTATATAAAATGAATCTAGGAGAGAATTTAATTGGCCTAATTGACTATTTTATTGTCAAACTCCATGTGTTCATTATCATCATTTAAACAGTACTCATTTCTGAAGTATAATCAAATAAAGATTTTAAAGCATTTCATATGCTTAAAAGATGCTTTTCTAACACAAGAATTTTTAAATGATCTTTTCAACAATTAAACCTTTCTAGTCTTCTTTGTCAGTCCTAATCATATAAATCATGTATTCATTTTGCAAACAATATGTCTTTGTTTAGAATAAGCCAGCCTCCACTGTGGTCTAATACATATTGAGCTTTAGTCTTAATTGCCTTTACGATATTAATTTGCATAATATTAATTACTAGGAGTATATAGTGCAGTCTTTATTTTTCCAGATGAAAAAATTTCAAAGAAAACACATATACACTTTTCATATACAGGAAATATTAGCATCCATTAAAACTCAAGAATCCTTAAATTATCAGATTATTAACAACAATTCTGTCTTGACAAAATAGAAATGTTTTCATGGATGGAACCTGGGATTTTAATGATCATTTTAATGATACAAAATTCCAGGGGTTGGGGATTTAGCTCAGTGGCAGAGTGCTTGCCTAGTATGTGCAAGGTCCTGAGTTTGGTCCTTAGCCCTGAAAAAAAAAATGATACAAAATTCTACCAACTTTACAAAAATTATGCATAAGAATTTGGTCTGTATTGTCAGTTAAGATCATTCTTTTTTTTTTTTTTAAATTTTTATTTTTTGAACAGACTTACAAGATTTTAACAAATCAATATAAAATGTGTATAAAATGTGTAAATATTCTGGATATTGCAATTATCCCCAGGAGTTAAGATCATTCTTATATTTTATATGATATTTATCTGCTTAGATTGTTTAAAGTGCTTTTACATACTTACATAACTTAATCCTAACAAATTCTCCATAAAGGGGAAAGTGAGAAATATTATGATTAAATTTTTTATAGGCAGGAAAGTAAAACTTAAAAATGCCTGGTGCAGTCCAAAGCATATTTAGGAGCAAATCTTTTGGTCTGTTAACTTTTATCCCATGGATTTCAGTTTTCCAAGCATTTTGAAATTAAAGAAAAGTTTTGACTTACATTGTTAGTATGTGAAAAGCAAGTACTTCACAGCAATTATTATTACAACCACTGCCCATATACTACTTATCTCTAAAGAAATTGGCATTTGTTTAGATTTCTAAAATCAAGAAAGTTTAAAATGGAAGAACAGGAGCAGAAAAAGTAATGCACTTTTATTATTATAAAAAATTAAATGTTATTTTCAACTAAAATAATACCTCTAGATTATTTTTGGATAAAGTCCTGTTGCTCCCATGTTTTAAGAGCAGTGTTATTGATTAGATTATCTATTTATTTAATGATTGATTGATTGATTGACAGGCTTTGCGAAGTCGCTCAGGCTGGCTTTGAACTTACAATCTTCCTGCCTCAGCCTCCTGAATTGCTGGGATTACAGATGAGTAGCAATGAGCCTGGTTTATATCGTTTCTTAAGAGACAGTGGTGAGAAAAAGATTTCTGAAGAGAAACAAGAGTTAAGATTTTGCACAGACAAGTTGTACATTTTCAAAGAACTCCTTTCTATTATGGTTACATGAAAAATACCAAAGTCTGCCCAATATACATTTTTTTTTTTAGAAAAAGAATGTTTTCCCTTGGAGCTACAGTTTTCTCTCTTAAGGATTTATTTCCTGACTTAGCATTAAATTGATTAGATTGAAACTGCCTTCCCCAAGTGTGTGTGTGTGCATGAAAAAAAAATCCTCAGGATTACTCTATGGCTGAATAATTTCATAGGAATAGAATTTTTGTCCTAGTGCTTGTTTCAAAAAAGCTTACCCAAGTCAGGCAGGGGACTGCAAATCCTTTGATTTATAATTCTCTGCACAGGTTCTTGTAGAAGGGGCAAAGGAAGGAACCATGGAACTCAAGCTATCCTTTTTCATCTTCTTTATCAATCTATATACAATGAAGAAAGATGAGCAGAAATGAAGGAAGGGAGGGAGAGAGAAAGGAAGGGGTAAGAAAATGGAGGGAAGGAAGGAAAAAAGATTGAAAGCGAGGAAGGAAAGAGTGAAAGAGGGAGGAAGGAAGAAGGAAGGAAGGAGTGAGGGAAGAAGGAAGGACTGCTGAGAGCCAGGGGAGAAAAGGGAAGGGTGGACAGCAGGGGGCAGGAGAGAATGAAAATGAATCCTTCTATTTAATGCTCCTGAGAGAAACCTGCTGAACTGAAAATGTTTTTCATCCCTCTGGCAAACCTGCACTGGCTACTTGCTTTGGTTAGTCTCAGACAGGGCTTTATTATCTGGGCCAGATGGCCACCTCAGCTGTGACAATTAAATTTAGGGCACTATTTATAGTTCAAGGTACGTGTAAAAATGCCAAAAGAAGAGATGACATAAAGGTAGGAACATTAGTAAAGAGGAAAAGGCAGAGGCGGCCTTCTTGAATGAATTGGCATCTTTAGATATTTCGGTGTCTTGGACTCTTTCCCTTGAGGCACATTTCTGCTCACCTGTGAAGAGCTACTAGAAGAATCCTAAAAATCCCCAGGGTCTCTGTTGATTCTCTGGATGTGCCTTTTCAAGAAGTTTACTGCTGGTAGGGAGGCTGGACGTACCTTAATTATCAATGACTTCTAAAGTTTTAACTAAAGTTTGTGTCAAATAAGGAATTTTCCATCTTTTGACTGTATACAATCTTCTCTTGATTTTAGATTCTAACAAAGATTGAGTGCTTGACTTGAGGTTTAATTTTAGGACACAAATGCCTGTGGCTTCTTAACTTGCTCTACTGCAGTCTTATTTACTCCATAGAGTGCTGGTTATTCTTAAACAATATGCATAAAACTCCTAGTTTTCAGGTGTCCTAAGATTTATGATGATTCCGGACCCTTACCCTAATAACTTGTGGTATCAGCTAGATATGAAACACAGAATCCAGGTGTAAAAATACAGCAGCCTTTCCCTAAAAGTCAGACGGGTACCTTCAGTCTACCATGGGATTTACAGGACAAAACATTCCTCTTTTTTTCTATTTCTCTTAAAATAAGAAATTGTAGTCTTTTGAGTTTCTGTAAGAACAACAGAAGGAACACTCAGAAAATGTTTAGTATCCATATGCTTCACTAAAGTGACCAGATGTCCTGAGTTTTCAGGGGAAAGGGAAGTGGTTTTTTTTGTGTTTTCCTCTTTCTCTCTTGATTATTCCCCTCTAGGAGTCAATCACTGATACAGTTTGTGTCTACACTAGCCTTCCTTTTGATTATTTTTCATGCCTTGCTGTAAGAACATAATTGCTCATGATTATATTTGAGGTTTCAGATTTTTAAACAAAAAAAGTTTATTGTGTCTGTTGCTCCTTCGTAGTTCTGTAGTTTATTGTCATAAAAATTCGTATCAGAATTCTCATCCTGCCTATACAGCCCTACAAACTAAACTTATAATTTAAAGTAGGCATGATCTTGTCATTATTTTTTTTTAAAGAATGAGCTCCAATACTCATTTTAAATCTTCTCTCAAGTACTAAATTTAAATAGCAAAAGGTGAACTCTTTACTGTGTAAATACTGTCAGGAAAAATTGTCCTAGACCAGGAAATGGAAGAAAGGTTACTGGGCATGCTTCAAATGGAGCATTGTGGGTTGTATCTCAGATTCTTGCATGTTTATTGAATTCTTAAGGGGTGTGCACCTTTTTTTTTTTTTTTAAGAGAGAAGGACAGTGAGAGAGAGAATCAATTTTCATTGAGTTTTTCACATGGCTTTCATTGCTCTGACACTTAGCTGTGTATTTGGGTGGTGGAGTTTGAACCCAGTTACTTGCGCATGTGGGGCAAGCACCGTAACCACCGAGCCACCCATCCAGCCCAGATTATTTTTGTTTAAAAAATAACTTAACTTTAAAATGTTCATGACATTAGACCCACGAATCTAACTTAAATATATTTTTAAAGAGACGACTGAGCAAGTAGGTATAAAAGTATATAAAAACATAAGCAAAAAGAATTCTGGTGTACACCTATAGTCCGAAGCTCTTAGGGAATTCAAGTAGGAAGACCACTTGAGACTGAGTTTGAGACTATCCTAAGCAACGTTGTGAGAACCTCCCTCGCTCTCTTCTTCTCTCTTAAAAATAAATAAGTAAAAAGACATATTAACTACTGCTGGACCATTTTAAGTTTGTTTTTCACACATTCCCATTTCATTACTATGTTCAATGATAAAACCTTTTAAAAAATCTAAGTAGAGGGGGCTGGAGCAGTGGCTCAGCAGTTACAGAGTCTGCTTGGTATGCATGAGGACACAGTTTCCAACCAGGCACCATGTACTCAAAGATGTTTTGGAACAACGAAAACCACCGGAAAAACTTAATAAAATTGATTCTCTCCTTCTCTCTCTCTCACTTCCCCTATCTTTTTAAAAAAAAATTAAATAGACATGTGACTGAAAATAAGAAAAAATAAATAAACAGCAATAGCAACAACAAAAAAGAAGAAGAAAATAGTTTTCATTAAAGACACTAATAAATTTTTTGGTGTCTTTTTTTTGTTTATGTTACATACTTATGTGGAGAATTTAAAATGATATGAAATTTTAGGGGAAAATTTACAGAGTTTGAGACTTTGTTTCATATGGATTCACCCACTCTGGTTTTATTTATACAGGGTTTCAAGTAAATCCAAAATTTCTAAATAAGATCTGATATTACTGCCAATATTTACTTAGTTTAATGTGTAAACTATTCTAATGATAACAAAAGCAAGGATTACGCACTTCTAAGTAATAATTGAACACAAAATACCTAATGACATTTTAAAAGGGCTGCTTTTATAGTATATGAATTTGAACTTATTGAGCCATAAGGTTGGTTTCATAAAATACTAGTAGTAGTAAATTGGAAACAACCTGTATTTTAGATTTAACAGAAAATAAAAAAGTCCATTTCCAAAAAGTGCTTTAATGCATATCCCTTGAGTCGTGTTTTTTTCTCCTCAATACTTTTGCTTTTATATTTTAATACCAACTGATTTCACTTTTTAGCCATTTCTACTATAATATCTTACTACAGAGAAGTTCATGCAACCCAAATGAAGTGAGATCCAGGAAGTGTGATGAGGAATAGCTGAGGGAGTGAGTTTTCACCACAGGTGCATTATATTTGCATAGCATTTTGTATTTACAGAGTTGTTTACATGTACAGTCTCATTGCTCATCAGAACAGCTCAGTTGTGTAAACATTACCTATAGTGATTAGAAGATAAAACTATGGCCCAGAGAAATTAATAATTTCTCATTAAATGGTAAACCTGAAAAAAAGCATGCTGTTCTCCTGACCTCTTATTGAAGGTTCTTCTCACTACCTCACTGAGGGAGGGGATCATTAACTCAAATACTGGAGGCTATCACACTGACATGAATCCTTGATCATAATTGACCTAAATTATTCTGATCTACAACTGTTTAAATTAAAATTCAACAAATAATTGCTCAACTTCATTTTATGCTGACTGTAGAGACCTGGCCTTGGAGGGCCTGGAAAAGGGAATCTATTACTCAGAAAATAAAGAATAGCTTTTATTGGATTGAATTAAAGTGATTCATTTCTTTTTCCTTCTTTAAAGATCTTTTCATTGATTGTGATTTTAAGAAAATCCTTTAGGAAATTCTTTATAAATGAACAAGGTTGATTTTGTGATAAAACTAAGTTCTGCTACTTACTTTTTTCCTCCCTCAAAGTGCTTGGAACTTTTTTAAAATTCATGTCTGCTTTTGACTTTTTGTGATAAAACTAAGTTCTGCTACTTACTTTTTTCCTCCCTCAAAGTGCTTGGAACTTTTTTAAAATTCATGTCTGCTTTTGACTTCTTCTACATCCCCATTACTTCTAGTAGTAACTTTTGTTAGGTTTTGTATACCTTTTAATATATTTTATTTTCTAAGTAAGGTACGTTTCCTGGAAAGATACATTTCAAGCTATGCTGGAGTATTGTGTTAATCAAATTTCCATTGCTGCGATAAACTACCTGAGATAAACAACTTAAGAAGAGTGAAAATTTACTTTTGGGTCATGGTTTCAGAGGTTTCAGCCTGTGGCTGACTGGCTCCATTGTTTTGGGCCTGAGATGAGAGAGAACATCATGGTAGTGGGAGCATGTGGCAGAGGAGGTTGCTCACTCACCTCATGGTCTCCAAGAAGAGAGAAAAGAGGTTGGGGAGAGAAAGAGAGAGGCAAAAAAAACAAAAAACAAAAAACAAAAAAACCCTCCAAAGACATACCACTAGTAACCCACATCTTCAACCAGGACCTTCTTTTATAGTTTCATAACTTAATAGTTCATTCAATTGTGATCTCTTCAACAGATTAATCCACTCATGATGCAGAACCCTCATGATCCATCATTTCCCCAAATTCCCATTTCTGAATATTGTTGCATTGGGGACTCAACCTTCAATACATGAGTCTTTGAGGGTCATTTCAAATCCATCTTAAAGGTGATTAAGACCCAGCTCTTCATCTTGGAAGTCTTGAGTAAAGTTTCCCAGTTGAATATATTATCACATTTCTTTTTGGCCTATTTCCAGATTGATTGATTGATTGAGTTTGGTAGTAGTGATAGAACTCGGAGCTACATTCCCATTCCCAGTCTTTTATTTAAAATTTTTGAGACAGAGTCTTGCAAAGGGTCTCACTAAGTGGCTGAAGCTGATCTTGAACTTATGATCTTCCTGCTTTGGCCTCTAGTCACTGGAATTATATGTGTGCACCACCACACCTGGCAAACTTATTTTCAGATTTTTAACAGATTTTTCATAGGATGTTGATTTAACCATAACTTTGTGACTCTAATACTCAACACAATGAAATTTTATTAAGTTGGAAGGGAAGGGATGTGCTATATAGTGAGATCACTAAGTCTTCTTTTGTAACAAAAGCAAATTTAAAGAATTCAAAAGTAGAAAAGGTAGGATTTAGAAAGCCATAATTAACTACGTATTAAAGAAAACTCAGAATTCACTTTCTGACATCCAGTTTGATTTAAATTCCTTTTTTTCCTTCCCTTCCAAATTTGGTTTTAATTTCTTGGCCACTATTTAATGTAACCCTGTCTCTTTTTCCTTCAAGATGGATAATATCATATTTTGAAAAGATGTACATAAAGCATTTCATACACACCAATACTAAGGTTAGTTTCATCATAACCAGTTATCCGTGAAGTAGTGCCTTGTTCTCCAGATTTTTAAAACATGGTTACCGAAACAATGAAGTCCTACATTTCGTTGGTGAAAACTACAAGGATTTGAACCTTGAATCAAGAATTGCTAAATGAATCCATTTATAACCAGGATTTTCCATTTGGATGTGCTCTGTTTGAGTGTGAGACCTGGTTCTCTGTTGACAGTATCCTTCACAGGAGGATTGGGTTTTATTCTTCACATGTGACTATAGCCAAGCTGAGGTGGGAGTGTTTTCATCCCACATAGAAATACTTGAACATTGTTGTTGTGCATCTGCTCAGAGTTGCTGGGTTCACACTTGAGAAGAAATCTGCACAAAATGGGTCTTGTTTTTTTCTTGCTTTGTTTTGCTGTGCTGGAGGGTTGAATCCAGAAGTACATGCGTGCTGGACGAGTGTTCATTCACTGAACTACACTCCAGCCCTGGGAAATGTGTTTTAAATGACATTCTGTTTTCTGTCCTGCATGACTCTTGAAACCCTTGCCTCGTCTCTTATTGTAGCCAATTTAACTCATAAACTCTTGCAGAAGGATAGATGGACAAACACGGGGTTTGATCATACTGAGTTTTTTTTTTTTTAACACAGTCATGTAAGTACCACATTTATGAACTTGGTGCCCCTTTTCTGGCCTGACCACAGCTTCAGCCACCCCGCCCTCCAGTCTAGAATCCTCATCCCACCAGTGAGCTTGACTCTGAGGTGTTAACATGGCATTTCTATAATGACAATACCAAGAGTCACATAACTGGATATGTACATGTTGAAGGCAACTTGTTTAGTAATTAGTGGTATGGAATTTTATTTTCTTGGCTACTCATCCCAAGAAATGTTATGTCCTATTCTTTAATGCCAAGAAAATACATTCTTTCATTTAAATATTTAAACATTTATTTTTTCATTTTTCAAAGCATATTTTTCTCTACAAAGAAAATATTACTGAAGAATGAAAGCACATATTTCAGAACAATAAAAATAAAACTGAAAACTATCATTACCAGTTTTCTTTTTAAAAGTTTTTCTTATTTATTTGTTTAATTGACACATAAAAATTGTAAATATTTACGGGGTACCAGGTGAGGTTTTTATACATGTATACATTGCATAATGTTCAAATCAGGATAAACACATTCACTTATTAAAGTGTTATTGGCAGGGCATGACTCACTGTGTTTGTCTCTCAGCTAGCTGCTGGCAATATGGAAACAAATAAGAAGTCTTTCATTTCTATGGGCCATAGACATGTAAACAATCAGTTATGAGCAGGTGAGGAGGGTTTGTTTGAAGACAACAAAAAGGCAACAGTTAACAACATCACTCTGGGTGCACAGAATACTGTAGAATTAGAGAGGTTTCCAGAGACACAGGACGGGGCTCAGGTTGAACATATGGGGATTTGGGATGTTTTAGTTCTTGTCCCTCAAATTGAAGGAAATTTTCATTTCTCAGTTTAACAGTTAGAGCTTTTAAGTTTCCACAAATGATATATTTTTAAAATATCTATGACAAGTGTGTGACATATGGACATTATTCTTTCTTCTTATATAAGAGAATGCTGAACCTCAGAGATTAAGTGACTCCCTCCAGGTTACACAGCTGGAAATTAAAGAGAATGGAGCTAGATATAAGCCTTTGTACCAATTCTCCTGCCATTTTCTCCAACATGCTGCCTCTCTTTGATGGAATTTGGTCTTATAGCCATAATATTTCACGACTTGAGGTCAGCTCACAACAGAGCATTTATCTTTGTTTTGAGTGACCCAGATGCTAAAGAACCTCCCTTTTGCTTTTGTAAGAATTAGAGGAACAAATAAAAATTACATATATAATTTTTTGAACTACTATCAAATGCCAGGTTCTGCATTTATGACTTTAGTCATTTGGAGCTCGCAATAAGTTTATGGTATTGCAGATTTGTTCCCATTTTGTGGGTGACAAAAGAGAGCCTTGTAGTAGTTAAGAGCCTTACCCACGTGGCACTGTTAATGTATGGAAAAGCATGGTTCACCTCTGGCAGTCTGATTCCAGAGCTCAGGAACTTTACTGCTATGTTCTAGTATCTGAACACAAGTTCAGTCCACCCTATGATCATTCAATAACTAATAAAATAGATGATCTGAAGCATCTTAGTTTTGCATATTGCAGTGGGATATTAATGATGTCTTTCTAGACAGCAAGGTTGTGTACGGAGGGAAATTTAACATGCCTACAATCCGTTTTGCTCACACCATGAGAGGAGTGCTTTTCCAAAAGTGAAGCAAGCAATCCAGCAACCCATCACTCAGACTCACCTACATTTGGCTAAAAATGAGGAAAATTTAGTTCTTAGACACATTCAAATTTGTTAGTAAGTGATCTATTTTAGAGGGGCTTTTGGATTTCTCTCATCAAGCATTTTGGGAAGAGGACAAAAGATAAGAGAAAGGAGAGAAGTAAGAGAGAATGCAAATTACAAAAGACATAGCATTAAACTTTCCGTTTTTTAATCCATTACTCGGAAGAGGTTCAGCAGGGCTAACTCAGAGCATGATCATCTGGTAGAGTCATGTTCGGCAGAGGAACATTCAAGGTGCTGTGGTGTGTTACAGAATCTTGGTAATCGGTGAGGAAAGGTACTTCTGGAGGTTCATCTTCAGTGCGGCAAAAGTTCTGTTATATGCGGTACATGGTTCAGGCAGTGACATGACTGTTTGAACATTGGATTTCTTTCTTGTAGGTTTGATTTTCTTAATGGTCAAATTAATAGTCAGACGTTTACTCTTTAATTCAGGGGAGTCAAGTGAACACAGAATGGACATGTTTTCTAAGCTTGCTAAGCTTCGGGTTGTCGCAGGCTGTGCTGGGAAGTGGATGTTGTGTGGCAATTTTACCTTTCTTTCTGTGCATCTTAGGGACTGATTTTGTACTCGAATGTTTTGAGGGTTGGTTAGCTCTTGAAGAATACTTTCAAAGTGAATTTAAAAATGCAGCTTGACCTTATGATTGTAGAAAAACACAACTCCTCAATAAAATTTTTTAAAAGGCAAAAAACTGAACATTTAAAATGTATCTAAACAGCCAGTAAAATAACTGCTTAGAAGTTGTATTTGTTTTGAAAACAATTTAAAAATAAAACATGAGCATCTCTTTTGATAATTTCATCTTAGTTCTTTTTTAATTAAAGAATTATATTTTTGCTGCCATCATATGAGAACAATTTTTAGAGTTATTTTGAAACATAAACATGTGCTTTAAGTGCTGGTTCAAAATTAAAAGATCTTTTTTTATCAGAGAAAGAGAAAGAAAAAATGGAGAAATGGATAGAAAATGACAATTAGAAAAATGTGATAAGCAAACGGAAACCGTTTCCATGGCATCTGATCTCTGAATTACTCTGCTTTCTTCTTCCACAGAAAAGGAAAGTGCAATGTCACATGAAATCACTAAAATAATAAATTCTCATGTCTTCTTAACGGAAGTTTATGTAGAGTCTGATTGAAATATAATGCGGTGACCAGAGCAGGAGATTAGCAGAGAATATCGCTGTCTTTGATTGTCCTTCAATATCACCTCTGATTCTCATTTGTAAGGAGGCAACTCATCTCCTATGCCAATTATGTTAAAATAGTTCAAGAATCTTTACTGCTTCCCGAGCACTGACATGATGCAAAGACTGACTTGCTTTTGTGAGCAAGTTGTATGACAAAAAATATTATTTTCATCAAAAATAAAGTCATTTTATGTCTTTTATGTTTTAATTGAATAATTATATGACTTACGAAAAAGTTTGATTTTTTAAACGTATCTTAGATAAAGTTAAACTTGTGATCTTTCTTGGAGTGAGACTGAAAAAGATAAACTTTTACATAGGAAGCAATTCATCAATCGTTTCCAGAATATGCTTCTCTTTCTCTCAGATGTTGCTACCAGGCTCAGACTGGTTTCTCTTGTATCAATTTCAGTTGTGTCAACAATATCATAGTTCATGGGAGAGAAATTCTCCCACTGTCCCCGGAGTCACAAAATATACTCTAAAGTCATGCCTGTGGGGATCAGCCAATGCAAACCCAAGATACAACAGCAGCAACCATAACAACACAGTCATGCCTGTGATCGGATGCAGCGACAGGGTATCAAAAGTAGTAATGACAAACATTCAGTAAAGGAAAGACAACGAAAGAAGGATGAAAGGAAGGAGTTAGTTCTGCTGAAAAGTGAAAAAATAACCAGTGTCAAAAGGACTCTTGGAAACTTTGTCTCCACATTGATTTTTGTTTGTTTGAAGGACAGGGAAAATTTCTTTTTACCCGTCTTAAGTTCATTGACTGGGGCTATTGTAACAAAAGACAGACTGATAAGAAGTAGTATAAAATTCATTTAATATTATATTTGTGTGATGTAGGAGTCTTCATAAGGAAATGAACACCAGAAGAAACAGATAAACCTCTGTATGAATGAATGCTTTTATAATAGATTTCATAAAGAATGGAGAATATGCTAAGACAAAATAGTAATAAGAAGAAAAGAGTACAAGTTAAGGCTAAAAGACTGGGGAACCTTTGCAAAGCCTGTTCATTCACCAAGACTCTTCTTGGTGTCACAGTGTCCCTGTGTCCCTGGAGATAAGGATGCTCCTTTCCTTGAAGTCAGGAGAGGGCATCTTCATGAGGTTTTCCTACCTGGTGAATGGGAAGGTCAGAGGGACCTTCCCGCATGTCTCAGATTCCTTCCATGTACAATATTCAATACATGCCAAAGTGCCACCTCTTAGGGTAACATGTCCTGAGTCATTTATTATTATTTTTTTTTTATGGGACAGACTTTTCTTTTTTCAGTTTTGGGCCATAATCACATGATATCTTAGAATCTCAGTTGTCGTGATGTACAAATAACCATAAACTCAGAATTTTAAAGTGAAAAAAGAAATCTTAGCTATCATTTAGCCCAATTTTTATAATAATGATAGATCAGTAGAATTACCTTAATAATATAATATTAAGTTGTATCACATATGTATATGTGCTGTACATATGTGGCTGAGATTTATTTCTAGAAATACAGCACTAAATCAGTAGGCCTGGAAAAATGGCATGGTCACTCAGATTTGCAAATGTTTTATGTCTTAGTGTCTATAATTATGCAATGAGGCAAAATGAACTCTCTTTAGATGGGCTAATACACCAATTATGATAAAGCCAATAGATAATAGTCAATGATTGCACTCAGGTTTTCTTACTGTTGACTTTCCCATTAACTCAGGTTTCTTCTTTAAGATGTTTTTTGAGAAACTGCTAGTCCATAATATCACTTTGTCCATTACTTTTATGATTTTCTTTTGTCTTTGTCTAATGATGAGTTACTTATATCTCTGATTCACTACTTAGCCTTTAAAATATAACTCAATATTGTGTTTATTTTATTAAAAATCAAGCTGAGAACACTTGGTCCCTCTGATTAGAGATGATTTTCACATTTTTTTTCTCACATGTCCCTTTGTTAAGACTTATCTTCTAACTTCTTTTTCCACTTTGGAGTTAAACTATTCAAATCTTAAAAAATTAAATGTTTAGTAACATACTTGCTTAATAATTTCAGAAAAGTAATAATTGCCATTTTTCTCTCTTCTATCCCTTAGACAATCCCCAAAGAAAATGGCAGATATGAATAGTTGAAAGGAAATGTAGTAAGCATATTTATTATTGCCCTGTGTTGGGTAAAATTAGGTCTAATATGTTAGATTGTCTTGCCCTCTAGTGGTTTGTGCAGCAGATAGTAATGAGGACAACTGGAACACATTGTGTGAAGGATCAAGGATCAGGCAATTATTTCTTTACTTTTAAATAACAAAATTCAACCAAAAGCCTGATTTAATAATAACTCTAAGATGTAAAAACTCCTTCCTTGATTGTGTCTCAAATTTCATTGATAGCCAAATCAATAGGATCATTATTAAGTTAAGCTATTATTATATAAAGAATATACAATTTTTGGTTGCTTTTTATACCCAACATCATTTCATTTTTTTAATTCTTTAATTTTTTTTTTTGGTGATTCTGGGAATTGAACTCAGGGCTTCACACATGTGAAGCATGTGTTTTACCACTGAGCTACATTCTCTCGCCCAATTTATCATTTTTTTAATTGGAACTTTTAATAGGCCATTTTAAGAATTTTGTTGTTTTAAACTGATGCATAACATATAAAATTGTAGATACCAGATGATCTTTCAAAATAAATCTAATTTGCATTAAATCAGCTTAACCATACATATCTCCTTATTCTGGTAACTTTATGTTGAAAACATTTAGTATCCTACTTTGCCAGCTTTTTGACATGTATAGTTCATTATTATCTGTTCATTATTGTTATCACTCTGCTGCATAGTAGCACACCAGGACTTCTTACTCTTCTCTAACTGTAACTTATTACCCATTGGCCAACTTTCCCTGCCCCTTTTTCCCCCTATCTCCCCAATCTCTGGTTACCACCATTCTACTCTCCATTTCTGTGAGATCAGTTTTTCTTAGATTCCACATACTGAGTGAATCATGAGGGACTTGTCTTTCTGTGTGTGGCTTATTTTACTTAACAGTCACAAACGACTGAATTTCATTCTTTTTATTAATGAACAGAGTCTCATGTATATGTACTACATTTTCTTCATCCATTCATCAGTTGATAGACATTTTGGTTGTTTTCATTTCTTAGCTACTACAAAGAGTGCACCAATGAACATGAGAATGAAGATATCTTTTTGAGACACTGACTTAATTTCCTTTAGCTATATACCCAGTAACAGAGCTGTTAGATTGTAAAATAGCTCTACTTCCAACATTTTAAGGAGCATCAAACTATTTTTCATAATGGCTATACTAATTTGCACTCCCACCAAGAGTAGGAAAGGGTTCCCTTCTCTCTCCATCCTCACCAGCATGTCTTAGCTTTTGTCTTTTTTATACTAGTCATTCTTGCTTGTAAAAGGTGCTATATCAAATACCTTTGATTTGCATTTTCGATGATTAAGTGGTGTGGAATATTTTTTCATATACTTGGCCATTTGTATATCTTCTTGTCTATTACCTATTTTTTAATTGTTATTTTTTTCTGTTGAATATTTGGAATTCCTTGGATATTCTGGATAATCCGTTGCTGACATGTAGTTTGCAAAGATTCTCTCTCAAGCTGACAATAAGATGGTTTCTTTTACTGTGCAGAAATCTTTTGATTTGGTATAATTGCATTTGTTTGGTTTTGCTTTTATTTTATGATCTTTTAGAATCTTGTTTGAAAAAAAAAAAACAAACAGGAGACTTTAAGACGGCGTCCACCACACCAGCAGTGACTCCGAGACGCTCCTGAGAATCACCTCACACTGCAAGAGAGCACTCGGATTCCCACGGTAGGACAAAGCTCCCAGTGTGGGGGAACAATATCCCCAGCTAACTTTTTAACTCCAAAGGAATAGCGTGGTCCATTAACGAATATAAAGGAGAAGCTAGTGGAGCCTGTGCAATCTGCCCCACACCCGGGGGAAGGGGAGCTACTCTGGAGGGAGGAAACGGAGCGAGTTTCCTAACTAAGTACCCTAACCTGGCCAGCTGCGAACTCCCTGATCTGACTGCTCTTAATTTACATGATCTTGTATAAACCACCGGGAATTAATTGCTCACCTTAGTGAACTTACTGCTGTTTGTGTGAGCCGCAGCATTCGGCTGCCATTGTGAGGTTTCCCTGAGGGCGGGGTGGCTTGCACAGCAAAAAACGGTCTTGATGCCTCTGCCTCCATGGCCAGAAAACCAGAATCTATTGCTCCAAGATTGGGCCATTTCCCACAGGGTCTGTGTGGTGCTGGGAGTTCCCTCTCCACCTCTGATCACTGCCCTCCCACCTGGGGAAGGAGAGGATTCAGCACAAGATCTTTAACTCAATCAGGAGGACAATAATTCTCCACCACTGCTCACGGTTTACTAGAGCTGATTTTAAAGTCCTTTAATATAAGTGCTCGTACCAGCGTGCGAGAGTGGTGTGGGTCGCTCAGCAGCAACTTGGGGCCTCAGTACCCACTATCACAAAGAGAAGTTACCCCCTCAACTGGCCCTCTGCCCTGAGGGCTGTATGGAGCTGCGAATCCCCTCTCCAGCTCGCAAACCTTTTGGTTGGCGACCTTCTGCCTGCCCCTCTACACGCCCAAATAAGAGGAGTCTGTGAACAGAGCTTGCTGCAGTAGGGCACAGCGTTCTCAAGAGGATCGTCTGCTTCAGCCTCTGTTTGATATCAGCCTCAAAAAGCTTTGAATAAATGGGACACCATGGGCTTCCTTTTAGCATCTGAGCCCTGTGCATAGCCAAGGCTACTTAGGCTTGACCTCTCCAGGTGGCCGCCCCCCTAGTTCTTGCAACTGAGAAGCACAGAAGCACTGGCACAATCTGGTCCATCCTTCCTGGGTTTCAGTCAACACCACAGAGCAGCTCTTGGGACTTCTGAAGATCACAAGTCACACACAGTGGGTCGCCAGTGATCCTGAGGAAGCAAGTTTCAGACTGGCCACTCTCCTTGGATCAGTCAGAGACCCACACATCTACACTAGGATCAACTAGATTGTCTACAGCTTCTGAGACCCAGGCCCAAGAAATTCTAAAGTGTGGACAGGCAGAAAGTAATCATCTCAGGATTACAGCCCAGGGGGAGCTGAAATCTATCCTCGCAAGAAGTGTGAGAAGGCAGGTTCTTATACCCTTTTGCAACAGAAAATTTTGAGGAGATCCTCTAAGAAATACTGGACTTAACCAAACTGCTTCTCCCCTGGCAAGCTCGACTGCGAAGAATCCCCAGCTAGATGACAGATTTGAACACATCCCCACATGGTACATACTCAGTGACCTAGGGGGCAGAAAAACTCAGAACTTTACCAACTAGTTTGTTTTTTGTTTGCCTCTTGGTTTTTTTGTTTTTGTTTCTGTTTTTTTAAATGGGGATCTGACTGGAATATAATATTTTTAAATTTTTAACATCACTGTGGGTTTTTTTCCCCATTCTTGCTTTATGATTAATACTGAATTTGGTGTTGGTGGATGTAAATATTTATCTGTGTGTACATATTGGTGATTGGCTCCTACTTTCTCTATGTCTTCTTGAACCCAACTGCTATCCCTATAACATTGGGTTCCAATCAGGAAAACATTTGATGATAGCAAAACAGCCTCAGCCTCTGGTGAGTGAAGATAACCACTCCCCATACTAATGTCTTCCTCCCCTGTACTCTGGTAATCCCTAAATATAAGCATTTTTAATCTCATCCTCACCCAAAGTCTTTATCCTACTCACACTCCATTTCTGTGTTTTCCTTATTCCTAATAGAATAACCTACTCTCCCTAATCCCTTGTTCCTCTTTACTATTATACCTGCACTATTATACCTCCCAAATTCACCTCCTTGACTTCCTAGTCATTCCTTCTCCCACTTTCAGAGAGACCCTGCTATCTGAAGAAATAGACACGCTTCAAAATGGGTACTTGCTTGCTATCATAATATATTGTGAGAGCTCTCTCAAAGAAAACTGCTACTATTGGTGCTAGTCATGAGCTCATCTGGTTTAGTTGAAACAGATGAGTATTTGCAAGTATACCCTCTCATTTTCTTGCAGAACGGTCTGGCATCTTTAGGTCTGTACTGACCAAATAGATACCCATCACAATGAAGCAAAGCCATAAGAAGCTCCAGTTACTCCACCAAGAGTAACAAGGTTGAACTACAAGACATGCTCTCTGACTTGGAAAATGAGGAAAAGGGGAAATAACTCTTCTCCTCAATCCCACAAATCTCCATCCAAGGATCCCCTACCCAGGACCTAAATGAAAACCAAAGATATTGTATCAACATTATTATTAGTAATGCAATCAAAGAGTTGAGAGATGAAATGAGGAAAGAGATCAGAGACAAATTTCAAGAGATGAGAGACAAATTCTACAGGGAAATAAGGGAATAATTCCATGAGATAAAAGATCAGCTATACAAAGAAATAGACACTCTGAAAAGAGATGTAGCTGAGCTATCAGAATTGAAAAACATGGTTAACCAAATCAAATCTTCACTGGGGGATACCAACACCAGAGTAGACTCCACTGAAAATAGAACTTCAGCTCTTGAAGAATGAGTATCAGAAAATGAAGATCAGCTAAACAATGTCGAATTCAAAGACAAACAGGATAAACAACATATGTTACTTAATTAGAATTTCCAAGTAATATTTGATGAGATGAAGCATAATAATCTTGGAATCATTGGCCTGGAGGAAAACTCTGACTAGCAAACAAGAGGCATCAAGAAGCTTTTAAGTGAAATTATAAGCGAGAATCTCCCTCATTTTACAATTGATCAAGAATATCACATCCAAGATGCTTATAGAACACCAAATAGGCCTAATCAAATGAGAAACTCACCAAGACATATCATATACAAAATGAATAACAGAGAAATTAAAGAGAGAATTCTAAAAGCAGCTAGAGAAAAGCCCTAAATCACATTCAGAGGCAAACCAATTTGGATCACTATGGATTTTTCAGAGCAAACAATGAAGGCCAGAAGGGCTTGGAACAATACCTTTCAAGTGTTAAAAAATAACAACTTCCACCCAAAGATATTATACCCTGCAAAACTCAGCTTCAAATGTGATGGGGAAATTAAATACTTCAACGATAAACTCAAGCTAGCAAGATCCATGAACACAAATCCTGCACTACAGAATATTCCAAAGGATATTCTCCATTCAGAAGAAAATGCCAATGATATCCTAAATCCTTAAACAAGGATGAGGCAATAATCATATTATACACAAATTGACTTCCAAGATGACTCAAAACTCTGTAATTGTTACAAAGTCAGAGACTCAGCCTCCCATATCTATTCTAACTTTGAATATGAATGATCTCAATGCCCCAATTAAAAGACACAGACTGGGCCACAGGATCAAAAAACAAAATCCAACAATATGTTGCCTGCAAGAGACACATTTGATACTCAATAATAGACACAGGCTGAAAGTGAAAGGATGGCAAAATGTCTACCAGGCCTGCAGCCCAAAAAATCAAGCTGGCATGGTGATTCAAATTTCTG